>JAQRGA010000111.1:0-86814 GCA_029237695.1 Conchocele bisecta
ATATATTCTAAGTACAATCTATCCTGCGTTATTGTATTGTATAACGTTTCACCATTTCTAGACACAATGGTTTTGTTAATATACCTAAAGTAAATATCCCTGAGATGGTTGATAATGTTAACGGCATGTTTTACACTGTCGGCAATACTCTGATAAGGTGGTGAAACTGTTAATCCATTTCATGCTGAGGTTATGTCATTTTGTGTGTGAAAAATTCTAAATATTTATTTGCATGTTACATGGGCACATGTAGGTTGTTTAAATACATGGACACCTCACTTAGGGCAGTAACTGACTTACACATCGATTTACCGACTACATCTGGTTAGTATTCAGTGGAAATTGTGAACTTCAATGTGTCATCAAAGGAACTGTTTCTATAATTATGACAGCCGATCAATAATTATAAACATCCAGGTTTGCTTTATTCGCGTCATGCTGCCATCGGGAGCGTTCGTGTCCCACTGGCACAACTATCATAATTATTTATGTTTGACAGTCATTCATGTATACCGATATATGCCACAAAGAGTGAAACTGATTGATAGCCAATGCCTATTCAATGAAGTATATATCACAGTTGATCCTCTCTAATCGGAGGTCCCCAAGTTGACCAGCTTACAGTTTCCACTGTGACTAAGCAATATTTTTACATTGTTGTCATTTGCAGTCATGAACAGACACGGCAATGAAATAAATTACAGTCAAAATTAAATGAAACACAATGGCGTCACCTGGGTGTCCGGTTTAGAGACGTTCTACTGTATATACATAGCCCAACACGTTTACGCTCAACAGTTCCCTTTCAAAACATTGACGAATTGATAATCACCCAGCCGTAAATGTATAGAATATTTGAAGCATATGCAGTAATGTACCTAGTATTGGTTAGTCAGTTATACAAATCATTTACATCTCGGATCACGTAAACATGAATTGACATTAGTACGATTATGATGGAATAAACATTATAAAGTATCACTAGTGCTTGTTCTGGGTCGAATTGACATGGGGGGGGGGGGGGGGGGGGGGGGGGGGGGAGGGCGAAAATGTTAAGTGAAAAATAGACTTTTAGAAAACCAAAAATGGTAAATAGAGATTTCTGAGAATGGAAGCCGAAACTGAAGATTGTATTCGTACACCGAACCATGGAGTTACGAATCGCAAATAATCGTGTATGGTAGTTAATCGTCGCACCCTTAGACAACGAAAACATTTATCACACTGAAAAGGAGATCAAGCTAAGTTGTTAGAACTATTGTTTATGGCATAAGACCCGTGATCGGGGTTGATAAAATATAATATAATTATTATACTGAAAAGAACCACAAATGCCATAAGCCCCATTTCTACAGTAACAGCCACATGTTTACCCTGGTTCTCATCTTTTGTCATGATACAATGCGACTGAATTAAGGACATACAGATACTCCACGTGAATATAGTGGTAATGATATTCATAAACTACTGAATAGTTCCTCACTCTATAAAGTACGAGGCCTTACAAGGGGTTCTCTACATGTGCGCTGCATCGTATGTCATTCTAGCCCCGTTATACAAAAGGGCGTATTGTTTTCGGTGGGTGGTTGGTCGCGTGAACGTGAAGGCGTACATTAACGGTAGGGGTTCCTCCTTATAGGAATCACGATTTGTCTGGTTTGGCCCTCAGGTACGTTTTTATCTTTGGCTATTTTGTAACCTGGGAGTTGAATTGGGTTATTGCCCATTATAAAAGTAGTAAGATTAGTACTGATCCTACTGCTTTTGTGCCAAACTCCACCAAATGCAGCTCATGAAAACGCGTTTGCTGTGCCATATTTCATCAAAATCCGTTGAATATTAAGGAAAATATAAAATAATACTTACTTTGGAGTGGGCGACGTTGTTGTTGTTGTAACCACGTGATCATGCACCTTGTATACACGACATACACCAAAACACAACCCACGGTTTGGGAACAAACACAATCCCAAACCAAGAGTTAACCTGTTACCTCCGCCACCCACGAAAATACCCGTGTCTCTATTTGTGAACTCGGTGATTAATTATATACCCAGTAGTGGGACGACCCAATATTCGGTACGTTTCAAGAACATCGCTCTCGAAAACATAATCCTTACGAAATGAAGCACTCGAAACTTTAATTCCGCGCGGCTTTATACTAAAACTGTGTACATTTGTTTGTTTGAAGTAGCTAAGCTATGTCATCTCGATTTTCATGTCAAATAGTACGTCGGCATTCAGAGATTGTTTTAAACAATTGATCACGTGTCCCTGCTGTGTATTGGTTGATAAAATGGACTTTATAATACATGTAGTTTAACTCTTTGCATGCTGGGAAATTTGTGGGCTATAAATAGTTCAAAAATAGCAGATGACTTCATTATATTTTCTTTTATTTCTCCTTATAAATGTCATGAAGGACACAATTCTAATGAAATTTCAACAAGACATATTTACAGAGAGAAATAAAACATATACTCCTAATTCGTTTGGCGGATATTTTCACCGCTAGCATGCAAAGAGTTAAACCATAGTTGCAGAATATACAAAAAGTGTTAATTTCCTCACATCACATTAATTTTGTTTAAATTAAACTCTATTTATTTTACAACCATTGCAAACAAGCGCGATAGAGGTGTAAGGGTGGTCCTTAATGTGGGAGGAAACCGGAGCACCCGGAGGAAACCCGCTCGTCTGATCAGGCGACCACCAAACTACCATTTCACATATTGCCTCGAGCCAAGGGCTAACACCTTCTTTAAACGAACAGCGACCCGCGCAGGCCCAGATCAGACTGCGCTGATGCGCAGGCTGATCTGATGCCTACGCTGGTTGCAAACATAATAACGGACATTTCATCGGAATAAGCTCTATTTCCGATAACCCGCTTCCAAACGGTCCTAATCCACCGGAGTAAAGTCCCTAAATCGCAGCCAGTCCCACACGGGTGTATTAAGAACGGTGCAAATGAAAGCCAGAAACACGGTTGGTTACAGATCGACATCGTTAATGAACGTTGTTGTTTCGTCGGCGGTATGATCTTGCGGTCGTCATGATCATGTGATATCAAGCTTGTATTACCTCTATAGTTACTTAACTTCATCCGGGATTACCAATGCACTGTCGCAATAGATACAATGTACTCGTCTTGTAGTAGATGAGCTTACACATACAGTGAAACCTTCCTAAACCGGGCACCCTGGGAACCTCCCGTCCGGTTTAGAGAGGTTCCACTGTCATTAAGCACTCGATGGCCATTTTCGGTCATTTTCTGCTATGAACAGACAGGACAATGACATACATCACATTTAAACCCATCTAAATTAGACTCAATGGAGTCCCCAGGGTGTTCGGTTTAGAGGGGTCCACTGTACCTGTTCTTAAATGGCAATTAAACCATTCTAACTCTAGGCCATAGCCATATTTTACGTATCCCACTTCACCCATATAGCCGAGTTTTGTCGAGGGTTACAGGGGCGGAGCATTTAGGGAACGGTGGAGGGGGGTGTCTAGTCTAGTTGCAACCCCTGGAACCCCCCTCGAGATCCGCCCCTATTGGGTTATTGGGTTATTATTATTATTGTGTTATTACGAAAACCAGACATGGTACAGATACATTATTATTGTAGCTACATTTCGGTGTTGTTCATCGAAAAGATAACAAGGTCCAATATAAATGTGGCTGTGACTGGAGAAATGGGGCTTATGGGGTTTGTGACCAGGGTGGCTCCTGCTCAAATAACATTCTCCTGTAGCCTGGTATTGATCTGGGGGCCGTTTCACTAAACTTCGTACGACTAAAATGTTCGTAAGTGCAAAATTATGATAGTCTGTAAATTTCACATTAACAATGCTTTCTTGTAAATAATTATTGTATTTACATTTATTGAGCATAGGCTGCATATGCAGCCTATGCTCAATAAATGTAAATCCATAAATTGAAATGTACAGATGATCTTAAATTTGTGCTTACGAACATTTTATATAGTCGTAAGAAGTTTAGTGAAACGGGCCCCTGTATTGCTTGTTAGAAGCACGACGGGTGTTACATTGATGGAATGGCGACCAGTGCAGGTCCTGATCAGACTGTGCGGATGCACAGGATCTACACTGGTCGCAAAACCAATAAGCGCCATTTCTCCATTTCACAGCCACTTGTCTGGTTTAGGAAATTACATTATATGTTATCATGATTGTGACGGTCACCATATTTCAGACAGAGTTTTGAAGCCTAAAACATAAAACTTCAACAGATAATTCATTATCCCTTATTCTCCCAATTGGACTTCTTCGCACTTGCGAGTCAATAGACAAGATATCCGACATCTCATTCTTAGTAAACATGATGGAATGGCGACCAGTGCAGGTCCTGATCAGACTGTGAGGATGCACAGGCTGATCTGGATCTAGACTGGTCGCAAAACCAATAAGCGCCATTTCTCCAGTCACAGCCACATGGAAACGAACACGAACCCATTGGAGACGAACACCTGCAACTATGAAGACTTGCACATTTTTCTGGCTAAACCATTGTATATCATGGTCCAGTTACACCAATAATCAAACTGGACAACAGAGTGGTCAAAATACAAACATTGGCGGCGTGTTTTATGGTCTTTGATTCGCTTACCAGCTCCTCAAGTCGCCATTGGCAGTTTTATTATTTTTTAACATCCTGTCAATAGTTCAAGATCATAGAACATTCAAATAAACAGGCGAATATTAGAAGTCAAAACTAGCCATTTTATGTGTTACCGTTGGAACTCGAGTTACTCCAGTATGTGCCAGTGTGATTTTTATGTCAATGGACATGTTAATTGTAAAATCAAACACACACACGACACACGTGATGTGATTTTTATCAAAGAAATTGTTCATGAAAACTATTTACAGAAACTGTGTTATTTTCTGTATGACGTCGAAAGTTGACGAATAATTTTTATTTTATTCAGAAGTGTGCGATTTGATAATGAGCTAGACAAACTGGTCACAAATCCCATAAGCCCCATTTCTCCACTCGCACCCATATATCAAACACAGTATTTTGTTATCAAGTTCACCAGACACGGCCCCGTATTCCGACAGTGCCAGTACCCGACAGTGAGTACAGTGGCAGGTGTGGGGACAGACGTGTTGACGGGAGAGCCGGTGTTGTTACAGGGCTATGTCACAATGCGATGATTACTACTTGTCCCAGCTTAATATGAGACACGCCATGTGATTGTGTACCTAAGAATATTTCACGAACAAGTGAATTTACAATATTTTCCGTAAATCACATCGAAAGTTGACGAAATTTTCATAGCAAATGCGGTATTCCGCATTTGCTATACAAATTGCGTCATCTTTCGACGTCATTTACAGAAAATATCACAGTTCCTGTAAATATATATCATGAAAAATCGCACATCTGCTCATATACAAAATCGCATGGCCAGTACCAGCTAAATATGGCATACCTGTCATTCAGTTCATGGGAACACAATGGGATGTTAACGGCATAACCAGCAGCCCATTGTAAATAGCGACACATGCAGGTCATTAAACATGTTAAAGGTACGTACCCACTCAGTAGACACAAGCTGTTCTTTATATTATCATCTGAGACATTTTCTTGCAAAATAAACATTCATTCACCATTACCCCACGTATTGATTGGCATTATTATACATTTATATCAGACGTAGCTTTCCACACTGATATCAGGGGCGATAACCGTGTTTCCTTAAAATGTTGACGGGCATTACTAGTTATACTCTGTATTTATTGTTTGATGTGCAATTATCATACTTTATAATCTGTCGAAAATATAATATTTTCATGTGACGCATTTAATTAGTATAAATAATTCAAAAATACCATGCCTCATTTGCATATGGAAATAGCCTGATACCAACGCGCGTCACTATCAGTAACATAAATATTATTAAATGGCTATACCTGTATAGCGGCTACTCGTAATCTTTATAACCGGTGTAATAGGGACACAATTATACACGTATTTACTTCCTATAAAGAACATTTTGGGTGGGTATATAACTTTAAAGCACAACTAGAAATTGTGTTGACGCCAGTAGACGCTTGTAGCCTTACTACATGCATGTTGCTGTTTCACACTTGAAACAACTAAACGCTCCATATCCGGCAAACAACCGTGAGCACATGCGTCAAATAAATTGACATATAGGATATCATGCTAGTCTCGGTTGATATCAAATTTATCAGGCTTCGGAAACGCGTAGGAATTCCGAGACACCATACATCTTGACTCGGTTGACCGTAGATGACCTACATTTAATCGGGCAAAATAAGTTTCACTTTCATTCCTCCGTCCCTGATTGAAGCAACGCGGGCATATATTTTTAATTTTTTCTATGAAGTGCAAAGCTTGAGGTATTACTGAATTTGATAAAGCGGTCAGAAAAGGCCATTTGTAAGCAGTAAATATTTGATATCCCCCACTATCAGACTTAATGTGCAATAACGCGAGTTTTCACGTCGTCGTTATCTCTTCTTTGGCAATGCATGAATTTCGCCAATGTTCACGAGGACGTGTTTGAAGTGGTTGACTTTTGAAAGTTGGCAGTTATTGAACAGTAGCATGGTAACTGTAGCCGATTTCACAAACATTGCTAAGCATACTTATCTAGCTAAGTATACTTTGAGGGAGTAATCATTTATTTTCCCCGAAATGCTTTATTTCATATAGAACTAACGACTGCATATACTTGATGATTAAACGTATGTAGAATTATTATACTGAATTTATTACATTATCACACGGCCAAAATGGCTGTGATAATGTAATAAATTATGCATAATAAAAGTTAATAAAAACAATTCTCCCTCACAGTGTACTTAGCAAGATAATAAGTATACTTTGCCATTTTGGTGAAATCGGCTACTGATGTAGAGGACCCCACATTAGTGGTGTTATTAAACGAGTTTACTCACTTCAGAAGAAGCAAGGCTATGCCGAGTTTCTTATGAAATCAGTCAGTTAGTTTAATATGTATCGTATTAAGTCATCATACATTATACCTTTTATTTATTGCATAAGAAAATAGGCATACATTGAAGCTGTACTCACGGCATCACACAGCATGTTTTCAGCAACCATCTCATTTGTATATTTAACATAATAGTGAACAAAGTATTATCATGTTTAAAGGTACACGCCCACTCAGTAGGCACAACATGTTCTTTATATTAGAGATATCATCCGAGACATTTTCGGGCAGGCTAAACATTAATTCACCATTACCCCACGTATTGATTGACATTATTATACCTTTTATATCAGGCGTAAATTTCCACACTCATATCAGGGGCGATAACCTTGTTTCCTTAAAATGTTAACGGACATTACTATTTATTGTCTGTATTTATTGTTCGATGTGCAATGATCATACTTTATAAGCTGTCGAAAATGTTTCACTAATCTTCGTGCGACTGAAATGTTCGTAAGTGCAAATTTCGGATCGTCTGGAAATTTCAATTGATGGGTTTACATTTATTGAGCATAGGTTGCATATGCAGCCTATGCTCAATAAATGTAAATCCAATAATTGTTTACAAGAAAACATTTTTTAGCACTTACGAACATTTTAGTCGTACGAAGTTTAGTGAAACGGGCACCAGGTTACCATTCATTATTTGTTTGTTGTATATGGAAGTAGTGCAGCACTTTCTTTATGGTATAACTGTCATACATTATTTCAGGTGTACGTACACTGTATGTAAATTGTCTCATATTGAGAATAACCTTTGATAACACTACATGTACGTGTATACCACGTTTGGCCTGACTTTCCAACTTAAATATTTTGAATCGTAAGCGACCCACCATTATCGATATTCTTTAGTTAACTTTAATACGGAAGGGTGACAACCTTGACAATACGGGTTTCCTTTCAATTATATGCAAGTCACACTTTATAACTGCGCGAGCTGTGATCGCGGGACTAACAATGTTCGGTAAACTGCTAATTATGGTGGATAATTGTGCCCATCGCGAGATTTAATTTTCCTTCGAAAAAGTCGAAACGTGAAAATACGAAATTGTTTTCTTTTCACGTTGGGACCTTAGACTTTGTAAAAGGCGAAAATCGCGAAAAACGCGAAATTTCTACCGTATTTCGCGATTTTCGCCTTTCAGTTTTTCGCGAGTTCGCCTTTAAATAGAAACGCGTATCTGTGAGACCGGGGAGAGCATCAACACAAAACGGCGAAATTACATAACAGTTCATTGTTGTATGAAAATGCGATATTAATTTCGCGAAATTTTGAGTCACAATTTAGTGTTTTCGCGTTTCGACTTCGTAAAAGGCGAAAACGTAATGTACGATTACTATAGTAATTGTAATCTCCACCTTGTTTGTAATATTGGCAGACTGCGATTGTGGCTCAATGTGTCACATATCAGCTGTTATTATCACTTTGATTGTTTAATTATTATTAATTCGATTAGAAACAAGCCATGGTATACCATTCCTTGTTACATTTAGGTATATTTGCCGATATTCAAGCTAAATTTAGAACATTTCTGAAAATGCCTTCGAAAGTTGGTGAATACATTAGAAGTTCAAAATTTACCCTCGAGCCGTGATCGGAGAAATGTGGTTTATGGTTATTGTGGCCAGTCTAGCTACTGATACGACTGCGCTGATGCGCAGGCTGGTCTGCTGGTTACATTTACGAAATGATTTTCAGCGAAGGTAGTCGATGCTTATGGTATGGCTTAACCAACCAAAACCGGGTTTATTAAAGTTGATACCGGTGTAGCGCCAGCACATTAAGAGCATTTCCGTAGTCTGATCAGGGTGTCCACTATTCGCCATTTAGTGAAACAACCCAGCTGTGTTGAAAACAAGCTTGACCATCACCCAGATGAAGCACCGATCAGGAGCTAGACTGGTGTAATAAATCAATCAATAAATCACTGTTGCCATGGCGAGACATGCGTTATTTTATTGATGGTATCATTTGATTATGTAAGTGAGCTATATATATTTGGCCTCGTGGAATTGCACGTGCAAACAGGTGTCTCGACAGCCTACGCCATCGGGTACCAGCGCACGTGCTGGGTGAATTTACCTGCATTACAGAGTCGAATGAATATGCCTTATTAATATGCCATATCACGGGTACATTTCTTTAAGAAAGTAATAAGTAGTGTTATAAATTGGGCCGCGGTCGGGAAAAGGGACACTGCGACATATGCGACCAGCGTAGTCCCAGATCAGCCTGCGCATCCGCGCAGTCTCATCTGGGGCTACGTTGATCGTCATTGTGTAATAGACATACGTGCATGTACACATACGTACTGTCGTTAGTGCACGCCTAGTATCCGGTTATAATCTAACCGTGCGAAAATACTAGTAATCAGGAGTTACACTTACTGCCAATGTCGCAATGTCCCTTTTGCCAACCAGCAGCCAAATTATGACTGAATTTCTGTGCAGTCATAAATCATTATCGGCTGCAATAGGTATTTATTATTACTTGATATCCGCTTTAACCAAAATTAAATGAAAATTAACAGCACACTCTCGGTTCTGCAACCATGCATTATTGTTAGGAATGTTACATGTGATATCCACCATAAAAAGGGCTTATTGACTTGCAAACAGTATAGGCCAGGGGCCGTTTCACTAAACCTCGTACGATTTTAACTGTTTGTAAGCTCAAAATTATGATATTCTGTAAAATTCACATTAACCATGTTTTCTTGTAAACAAATATTGGATTTGCATGTTATTGAGTATAGGCTGCATATCCTAAATGTGCACTTACGAACATTTTAGTCGTACGAAATTTAGTGAAACGGGCCCCTGCAGTCTACGCATCCACGCGGTCGGACTACTGTTTAACATTTTTCGTCATTTTTTCAGATAACCATTTCAATGTTTACCATAGTGAACGATTTATAAATATATCCGGGGCCTGTTTCACTAAACTTCGTACGACTAAAATGTTCGTAAGTGCAAATTTAGGATCGTCTGGAAATTTCAATTGATGGATTTACATTTATTAAGCATAGGCTGCACATGTTCAATAAATGTAAATCCAATGCAAGAAAACAGTGTTAATGTGAAATGTACAGGCTATCATTTTACACTTTGAACATTTTAGTCGTACGAAGTTTAGTGAAACGGCCCCCAGGAGCACCTAGTAAGCATAGTTGTTGTCACGACAGTCCATATACAATCGGACTGCTGCTACGACACCAACTGTTGTGGCGACAGCCGGCTGTTCGGCGGCGAGTAGACAGAAGTATATAAACAATACGAAAACTACAGAACCGTGTAAAAACACCATTACTCATAAACGTACCATATCTGATTTTTAAGGGAGATTTTTGCACCGGAGACCACACAGTTTGATTTTGTTTACATAACAACGGTCAAATTGCGTGCCGACATACATTTTGTATATATTTCTAGGGATAAAAGTAATTCATTCACAAGCAGGTGGCTCTACAATTTGCGAACTCCTATATTGTTTCTATTCATATTCACGGAGTAATGTTCTCTGCATGAACAAAATGGACTTATTGTGTTTGTAGCCAATGTAAGCCCTGATCAGACTGCGCAATGCAATCGCGCAGTCTGATCAGGGCATACATTGGTCAATACGAATTTGATAAATATTTCCTTACGTCTCCACTCAAAGGGAAACGTTGAATCCTATCTACAGTGAAACCTCTCTAAACCGGACACCCTGGGACGTCCCCAGGGTGTCCGGTTTAGAGATGTTCCACTGTAAATTAGACATACGAATATGTTAATGCATGCGGGTGTGCTTTGCGAACATGAACATGCATTACCATCAGAGATATATGACAATGAGACCCATACAATTAAGGATACAGAGACTGCCTGTGTGTCCGATTTAGAGAGGTTCTACTGTACATGTATTCAAATATATATGAGTGTTACTTTACTAGGAGCTAAACGCAGGCAAACGTTCAACGATCATTTTCTCATGTCTGTGTCGAAGTTTCTACGTTTTCAGCAAAACAAATGTTAACGCATGAAAAGCAATATCTATAATTGTAAGGCAAACATTGTATATCCGACAGCCTGGGCCATGTAATATTACGTACATGTGTGTTCAACCGGACACAGATGAAAACTCTTCTTGAAGATTCCTCTGTACGCATCTTCCGCATATAGAACTGTAGCCGATTTCATCAAAATTGCAAAGTATACTTATCTAGCAAACTATACTTTGAGGGTTTAATCTTTTATTTTTCACGAAATGCATTATTTCACATAGAACTAACGACTGCATATATTTGATGATTAAAAGTACGCAGAATTATTATACTTAATGTATTACATTATCACAGCCAAAATGGCTGTGATAATGTAATAAATTCAGTATAATAAAAATTAATAAATTTCTCCCTAAATTGAAAGTATTTGCTAGATAAGTATACTTTGCAATGTTGGTGAAATAGGCTACTGGTTGTTCAAACAGACAGAGGCTACAAGTATGTCTACTATGTATGTCTGTATCATCGTTCAATTTGATTAATAATAAGTATGTATTCCGTTACACTATTGGTAATTATATCGTTTTTATCAATTTCCGCGATTGTGTCTCTGGGTAATTTTATCGGTGGAATCATGTTCCTAATCATGGGCGTTGTAAAATGGCATGAATACTACACGCACTATTCTATGCCATAAACAGGTGATAATAAACGGCCCTTATCGTCAGAAATTGGGACATGTTATGCGGTTTAAAGCCACAGGTATTTCGTATCAAACAGTTAAACAGGCCCGCCTTTGTTGTGTTTATTAGCTTTGCATGCACGTATTTGCATAAGGCAATATTATGCACGTCACCTTGGGTAGACATGTTACACGATTTCAATGTCGTTAGACTTGTAAACACGGCCGCTGTCTGATCAGACACATCGTTACGTGATTATGGCTGTCACACATGTGTCTAGTCACACGGCATGTTGGTGTCATATGGGTATTTGGGTGAGGTATGGGTAGATTTGGATGGATTTCGTTTGTGTTTGGTAATTTACATAGTTTTGTGCAACTACTTTTAAATGCTCAATCATTACACACGACATAAATCGTCAAATATCTACACATTCACCGTTCCGAACTTTCGGGCCCCTTTCTTACTGTGTAAATTCGTACGTATATGTGTAACTCGCTGGAAGTGACGTAAATTATATGTTGGTAACAATGCACCCAAACCACCAGAGATACCGAAATAACCCATAAAACACCGAAATATGAACCGTTCTTCAAGAACCTGTGCATGTACTTAGCAGGATAAGCACCAAATTGTTTTCTGCAGGACCGCATAGCCTGGTTAAGTGACTGCACGGCGAACAGCGCAGGCCCTGATCAGACTGATCTGGGCCTACGCTGATCGCAATCGTCACAAGGTACCTTTTACTATTCGATGGCCTGAATGATAAAGTACCTTTTGTCAGCAGGTCGGCCGAGTATAAACAGTCGTTTGGCACATCGCCTAATGTGAATCCAACTTCAAACGATTTGTAAAATTGAAAATTAAAGGTTTCAACTAGACAACCGCTTCGTATACACGTGATAATAATCCAAAACCAAACAAAACGATTCGCGTTGCACAATCGAATCTAAATCCACGTAACACCTGATAGTAAAAATATTCTATTAAAAAACCGCCCACCCATTATAAAGCGAATTCAAACTGTGATATCTGGGCTTGACAATGTACGTCACGTGCAAGCGCTTTTTAGCCCCACTTTGAACCACAGTTTTCGAAATATCTCAAAGAATTTCCAGAGCAGTTTCGATGCGATATTGTTTGTATACAAACAACAAGTGTATGCTACCGATGACGATGTCCTCACAACTGTAGCCGACTTATTTCCAGAACACTTGCATAAATTGAAGCTTTCTGGAAATAATTCATAAACAGTCACAATATGAGAACGGCGTCATCGGTATGGGGTTAATGGTTTGTTTTGCGACCAGTGTAGAGCCAGATCAGTCTGTGCATCCGCTCTGCACTGTTCGTTATTCCATCAATGAAATATCCGTCATGCTTGAAACAAGCAATATATATCGTTATCCAATTGATTGATTGTGCTATTTGATCAGGAGCTAGACTGGTCACAAATCCCATCTAAGGCCTCAGCGTATTTGCGCTATATCGCTTCAGAATTGTTACAGTAGGAGTTGAGATATCCAAGAAAATGCGAGTCGAAGAGAGTCTGAAAATCCGGCGCCCGTGACATAATTCGCGCACCGTGGTAGCTAAATAAGTTCATAGGAACTAACGCCAAGTCACTTGCTGTGTTTGTGGCTGTGACTGGAGGATTGGGCTTATGCCATGTCTGGCCAGTCTAACTGCCAATCAGCTAGCGACCTCATATAGCCTGATAAAAATATATACTGTTTGTTAGAAGCATATCAGGTGTTTCACTGACTAGCTGTCGAACAGTGCGGACCCAAATCAGACTGCGCAGTCTGATCTGGGTCCGCACTGGTCGCATTTGCCACCAGCCCCATTTCTCCAGTCACAGCCACACGTGAATACGTGAGATTTGATGGTATAGTCCGCAGACGATAACTTGCTACTTGTTTACATACAAACCGATCATAAACAAAACACAGAATAGGTGAGACAGGTAAATATACCCGTGGCAATATTCCTTTTCAATATTGATTTTTGAGATTTGTCATCAAGTGTTATGTAGTCGAGGGGTTACAGTGAAGATATCAATGTCGTAGGTAGTGAGTTCAAATCTTAGTTTTTCATACATGTATACACATATATTTTTATTTGTTTATATTTTATTATATATTTCTTTTGTATGTGTGTTGCTATTACAAATTATATTAACTAAGCATGAGATAGATTGCATGTAGAACGTTAGTCTCTCACTTTGAAGAAAACTAATAACTAAATGCACATATGTATGTGTGTTCATGAAGAATCTTGGAGTATGTTCTCGCAGATCATGTCATATTGAGGTCAAACAGCAATAGTGATAACCCTCACCGTTTCACTTATTCCCTTCTCCAGCAAGCAGTGATAACAAAACACAGAATGATATCGACAAAAGTTTAAATGCGTTTTGTGAGGTTCGAACTCTCGACCAGATAAAATGAACAAAAGTTCCGCTAACGTATGGATATTCTCCCGCTTCGATACCACTGAGCCACACTACATGTCTATTTTGTGCACCAAGATACACTATTATATTGAGATGCATGCACGTGCACTTTATCATGTAGTTTGTATACACGAAATCGAGGCTATGATATGATAATACACCTGGTCTACCTATATTTGGACTCATCGATTGACCTCCAGCAACTTATTATCGTCTGTCATTTATAACGTACATTCCGTCAACCACCGTGCTAACTGCTGACAATTATTCAATTAATTAATCAAAGCAACATGAATATAAAGTTCTAATTGTAAAGTATAGCACACGTGTATGTGGTAGGATTCAAACTATTATTAAAAGTACATGCCCACTCAGTAGACACAAACTGTTCTTTATGGGAAGTAAATAAGTGTATACGTGTGTCACTATTCCACCAGTTCTAAAGATTACGAATGCCGCTATACAGATATAATCATTTAGTAATATTTATTTTACTGATCGTGACGGGCATTAGAATCAGGCTATTTTCATATGCAAATGAGGCATGATATTTTTTAATTATTTACACTAATTAAATAAATACAGAGAATAAATAATAATGTCCGTTAACATTTTAAGGAAACACTGTTATCGCCCATGATATCAGTGTGGAAATGTCGGATATAAAATGTATAATAATGCCAATCAAGATGTGGGGTAATGGTGAATTAATGTTTATTTTACCAGAAAATGTCATATCTACAGAATATACAAAACTGTCTGTCTCCCTATAGTATAACCTACACAGTGGGCATGCACCTTTAAGGGTCGGCGAACTGCAATCAATGTAACTCATGAGTATACCAATTGAATCAACGTCTCCGTTTATCACGTCATATTGTATATACAATGTATGAATAGAAATTGTAAAATAAAACTTTATCACTGGGACTATTTTATTCATGAGTGGCAAACCGTCGCGCATCCTACTGTCACTGTTTCATGAACGTATGTCTTATTGGCTGATATTAGGAGATGAGTTTTGTGAAACCAAGCGGAACAAACATATGTGACTGTGACTGGAGAAATGGGCCTATGGGTTTTGCGACCAGTGAGGATCCAGATCAGCCCGTGCATCCGCACAGTCTGATCAGGATCTACACTGTTCGCCGTTTCATCAATGAAACAGCCATCATGATTGTAATAAGCAATACAGATTGTTATCTGGATTCACTAGTACGCTATTAGATCTGCATCTACACTGGTCACAAATCCTATAAACCCCGTTTCTCCAGTCATAGCCACATATATAGACTGCTTCGACAACTGCATTAATTACCATATTTAATAACCATGTGTACTTATGTTATACCATATACCGTCGAACCCCTGTACACCGAACAGAGAGACACTCAGGTAAGTTGTGCTTAATTTTGACATGCTTCGTTGCCTTGTATCTCCGAGGATAATGCATATTCGTGATCGCAAAGCACCCACGCGTGTCTGGAAGTAGCTATATACACATTTCACAGCGGTACCTCTCTAAACCGGACACCCTGGGATGCCCCCAGGGTGTCCGTTTAGAGAGGTCCCACTGTACATATTAATGACAGTTCAGAGACGGGGAGACATCACGCTATATAGTTCATATGCTTCGCAGATGTGCCGATAAACAAGTTGTTTTGACACTGCGCTAATTCAAATATTCACCGATTCGTATCGAATATTTCATCATTTGTTGATGTGACAGGAGAAATGGGGCTTATATCTGTTGTGGCAGTTATATTTGTGGACACAATTCCACAAATACTCCCGTATCGTCCGCGGGATGTGGGGTTAAGTATCTGCAACTGTGGCCTGTCTAGACCCCGATTTGCTAGCGCAATCCTACAACCTGGGCAGTTGCTCAAAACCGCTGTTAGCTTAACAGACTTTTAAATCCTTAGCAGTGCTAAGGATTTAACAGTCTGTTAAGCTAAGAGAAGCTTTGAGCAACCGGGCCCAGATAATGATCTTTATTACATGACCGACAATTTCAACCAATGAAATGTCCAATATCAGGTCACTTGATTGTGGACATAAATAATAGTCACCTGAATATCTGTCTCGGATTCGTCTCGTTGCGCGAGACGAGTCCGAGAATGATATTCGAAATGTGATATTCACCTCCAGGTGAATATCATATTTCGAATAACAATCTCTGACTCTTCTCCCGCAACGAGATGAGTCCGAGACTGATATTCAGGTGTAGCAGCATATGCAATCACGCAATCAAAGCATCAGGCAATCCGTACATTGTTGTATCAAATATGTTCTCATTGCTGTAATATGGGTAATATAATTATTGTCTTTTGAGTCGGTGTACACGAGATTTACGGACCTTCGAAAAGTTATATTCACCTCGGCTTTCGGCCTCGGTGAGTATGACTTTCCTCAGGTCCGTAAATCTCGTGTACACTTGGACAATAATTGTATACTATATTTGCTAGAACATGATTCGTGATTGATTGAGTGAAAGGCGAACAGTGTAGTTATGCACTGGTCGCAATTGCCATAATCTTCATGTCTCCAATCGCATCCCCATTTAACAAAACTTGCATCGAGCCATCCAAAACAGATGATGTTCCAAAGAAAAACGCGATGATACAATCGGCAGTTTTCCCCGAGTTCAAACATCAGGAATATGCAATAACAATATCACTATCTCGGATCGTTCTCATTGATATCTTTTATTACCCGGCACAGTAAATGGGAAATTGCTCGGACAAACAGTTGCGGCTGTGACTGGAAAAACGGGGCTTATGGGATTTGTGACCAGTCTACTGATCACTTACCCTACCATAGCCTGATAACGATATGTATTGCTTGTTCGAAGTTTGTCGGGTGTTTCATTGATGCGATAGCGAACAGAGGGATTTGTGACCAGTCTAGCTTCTTATCAAATAGCACACTCCAGTAGCCAGGTAACAATGGGTATTGTTTGTTAGAAGCATGACGGGTGTTTCATTGATGGAATAGCGAACAGCGCAGATCCTGATCAGACTGTGCGGACGCACAGTCTGATATGGATCTACACTGGTCGCAAAACTCAATATCAGCCACGTTTACGATCATCTGGTCTCTGGTGTGGATGAATCGAAACATGATGGCAGAACATCAAGTGGTGCTTGCTGGCCGCTTTGGTGCGCGAATAATGGCCGATTATTTGCCGTGATAAACGTAGAATATGCTGCAGGGTATACAGGAAATATGGTCTATGCACAGCATTAATGTAGGGTATGATGTGATGATTGTTTATGATATATATTAATCGAGTTTACTGATTTCATAAGAAAAAACGAGACTATGATACCAGTCACCGGGGTAAATCAACACATGTGCTAGATTATATTGATTGTATAAGTATATACTTGATCACCTAACGTGTTTTGTCTGTGTCTGTCGCATATATCATAATTAAATATTATTTATTACGCTAGGCATTATGATTTTAATATAGTACATTATTAGGTTAGAGAATACAGAAGTAGTCCGGTATAGAAAAGTAGTGCTGCGGTTTGAGGTCACAGACACAGCTTGCTTGCAAATCTTGATATATTACTACCCAGTTTAACTTGAGGAACATTTTGGGGTGCCTTTAACACCAGTTTTCAGCATATTTGTAGCATTTGAAAGAAAAAAAACACTGAACCTGTTGGTCACATTCCCCGTCGGCGTTTGCCGTTAATTTTCTAAAGAAGTGCAGTATCTTTCACTAATAACTCTGAAAGTCAGATCTCTTGCATATACTTAAAATTCCGCATGAGCTCCGAAGACTTCGTCAATTTGCCAAATATGTATCGACTATGTGACGGTTTCCCGAAATCAGTGTCGCCGGAAAAACAGCCAATGACAAAGTAACTACTGCAACTGTTGTGATATAATACAGCGCAGGGCCGTTTCACTAAACTTCGTACGACTAAACTGTTCGTACGTGCACATTTAGGATCGTCTGGAAATTTCAATTGATGGAATTACATTTATCGAGCATAGGCTGCATATATAAATAATTCCGCATGTACTCTGACTTTTGACGCCATTTACGGAACATATTGTAAATTTGTAAACGTATTTCATGAAATTACGCAGATGTCCGAAGGTACAAAATCACATGGCGTGTCTCATTATCTTTGTTGAATCTTACTGACATTCCAATTGGATGTTAGACTGTGACCGTAAGTTGCTAGCCATAATAGATCCATCATGCGGGACACATTTGTATCATCGTTGTCCTAGTGTCCTGTTTCGCGAAACCTGCCCAAATTTTACGGCCATAGAAACAATGCAAAAACAATATTTTTTCGATAATGTTAAATGTTATCAAGATTTAAGAATGAGCCTTCTTTTTATTTCGTGAAATTACGAAATATTGATTTGTCTATGGGAATTTCATATGGGAGAAAAGAAGGTAGAGGAGCTGTGGGAGGAGTCCAAAAAACGAAAACAATTGGAAATTTACTCCGACACCTGGCTAGATAGCTTGGAAACGATCTAACAAAAAAAAAAAAAAGTTAAATTTTGAAAATCGGTCCACTATTCTGAAATTAGAAAACATTCCACATGTTAAATACCCATAGATAGACATGTTCACTCTGTTTTTTTCGTAATACAATCAATATTTAACCAAATTTCACAAAATGAAAAGAAGGCTCATTCTTAAATTTGATAAAATTTATAATTATCAAAAAAAAAATTGTTTTTGTATTGTTTATACATGTATATAGCCGTAAAATTTGGGCAGCTTTCGTGAACCAGACAGTAGTGTCCTGTTTTCGCATGTTTTACTATGATATAATGCTCTCTAACTTTCCCTTCTACAACGATAACCACGTTGATGGGCGTAGTAAAATGTCATATAGTGTTTACACATGCGTCGCAGGCTGAGAGAGTCACATCTGTAAGCATTGTAGATGCTGGTTATCTTGCGCAGTCACGCTGATATAACGCTATACTGTAGCCTATTTCACCAATATTGCAAAGTATACTTATCTTGCTAAATACACTTTGAGGGAGAAATTTTCAATTTAAGGATACATTTATTGATTAATTTGTATTATACTGAACTTATTACATTATCACAGCCTTTTGGCTGTGATAATGTAATAAATTCAGTAATGATAATCCTGAGTACTTTTAATCATCACATATATCATGTATATGCAGTCGTTAGTTCTATATTAAATAATGCATTTCGGGAAAAATACATGATTACTCTCTCAAAGTATACTTTGCTAGATAAGTATGCTTAGCAATTTTGGTGAAATCGGCTTCTGGTCTCGCAAGTCGTAAACTCTCTTTCCTCAGTCGGTTGCCCGTGTCATCTTCAACTTTAACAACCCAATTTAATACACATACACATGCATTCGAGTGTTCCTTTGAACAACTTTAAGTATATAAAGTAGAATCACAAGTATTTCAGAAATGCAAAGTGCATATCGTGCAAATAACCCCGCACACGATAAATTATGTCATCCACAGTGTGAATAGCCCCTGGTCCAGTGAAAGTATGACGTCACATGAGAACCTGCTAATAATGCGTTCTCTTTATGTAGAAACTCTGATTTCTTTTGGAAAATTCAATAATAAAATGATATGTATAATTATGATAGTAGTCATGTTCAGCGATTGTTCAGTGTTACTTCTTAAATGTACAAGATACATGCATACATATATATGCATTCATTCCACCAGTTTTATGATGGAAAACGTAAATTTGGAAAACATTTCCAGCAGCTTCAATATTTGTTACTTGATTCCCCACTAGTCCGGGCGTCAAAGAGGATATTATTGGATGACCGTGCATTAGCGTCCGCACGAAGTTTTATTGCATTTTCTTGATTACCAACCAATACTTTTTAATATTCCGTCGGGTGCCACTCTGGCACCCTTGAGCATTTTGAATAATTTGCGTAAATCCAAGATGGCCACCGAATTTCCGTATATTTCATATAAGTGCTATTTTTCTGACCTCTAGGTCGCTATGCTTCGTTTTTTTTACCCGTTGACTAGATTGAGAAAGTGTTCGAGTTAAATTAACATTGTAACATTTATGTAATTCAAGATGGCCGCCAAAAATAAATATTATCAAGAAACAATTTAACAATCGCCTATCCTTGACAGCCATCGACCATTTTGAGTGTTTTAATATAATATATTCACGGTGCCCGGCATATAACAATGTTTGAGAACGTGTATGAGGTAAATGTGGTATTGCCTCCGTTGGATAAATCCAAGATGGCCGCCTAATTCCTAGATTCCCTATATTTACGGACATTTGCGGTTTCCTCCGGGAAAAGAAAACCGATATCGGAAGCGGCACTCATTCGCTTAGTTACTTCCCTTAGTGCGACAACGCGCCATTTGTTTTAGCAGAAGTTTGCTACGCGTTTCCCGATTTCCAGTTTACAGACACATGTACGCTGCATATCCGGCCACCTACATGATGGAAGAGGGTAATAATGCTTAATGTACGTACACTAATGTTTTCACCACGTTGTTGTGACCGTTTGAGCTGCACTATTGCTATTTGTTGCTGATTTCAACGTGGTTTACAACCAATAACATTCAATTTTCTACCTCCAACACAAATATCATGGAAAAAACATAAAACTCAATATATAGCCTACCTCCCCTCGCAAAATGTTTCGGAGGTGTGGACTTAGAAAACATTTTCACGATATTTCGGGCGGGGAGTGGGGGGTTAATACGGTCTACAGTATATTCGCGAGTCATGGGCTTCCAACATGCTCGTGAAATCAATGTACACGACATACTAAAGTCCAAATATCAATGTTCGATGAAAAAGGGGATATGCGTATCTCGAAATCCAAGTCGACCCTGAAAAAGAACATACAAGTGGAAGTATCCTGCAGACTGGGTATCCAACCGGATGTTACTGTCGTTGATGGGTCCGCAATTCTCTGGATACTACATTGGCCCAATAGGGGAACTGTACGTGATTGTGTCGATAATTTTACAGGTTACATCTTGGCGAAGAACAAGACATCTGATATATATGTGATGTTTGACAGGTACCATGACTTCAGCATCAATAGTGGGACACGGTTTTCTAGAGCTGGAAAGCATGCAAGCAGACGTCATAGGCTATCCATGAACACTCCACTGCCACCGAAGAATGTGGTCTTAACTGTGACGGAAAGTAAAGTGCAACTTATTGACCTGTTATGCCAACAGTTGACAGAGGCTGGACGAGGAAGTAAGAGCAAATACAGACTTGTCAGTACAGGTTCCGATCCTACACCAGTAGAAATACACCACGGAATTCAATTGCCACGCAGGGATCTTCTCAACACACAAGAAGAGGCCGACGTCATTATGATACACCAAGTTGCTCAGGTTGCTGATCCCAGTATATTAACGTTAACTCTGACGACACGGATGTGTTTGTTCTCCTTATGTACCACTTTTCGGAACTCAACATGCAGGGTCGATTAACCATGGAGGCAACCAGTGCAGGACGTGCATTGGTTGATATTGGCGCTACAGTAGAAAAACACAAAGACATCGTGAAATATTTACCAGCTGTACATGCCCTTACTGGCTGCGACACAGTGGCACAGTTGTGGGGTAGGGGGAGGGAACTGCTAAAAAGACACTGGTTGCGGGCCTAGTTCTGCACTCACTTGGTGAAGAGAATGCCGCCATTCATTACTGACGTGATTGACGAAGCCACTGAATTTATCGCCGCATGCAATGGCAGCAAGAAGACGACTCGCATGTCTGATGTTCGGCAAGAGGTGTGGTCCACAAAGATGGCGAAACCAAAGCTCACGAAAACACCTGATCTGAAAGCTCTGCCACCCACCACAGAGTCATTTCAGCAAAATGTACGGCGTGCACATATCCAGACAGCAATATGGAAGTCTGCAGCCAATTCAACACCACCATCCTTGGATCGAACCCAGTGTGGATGTACACGTAATGAAGCATTGGAATCACTTATTCCCAGTATGCTGCCACCAAATGTCCCTCTCGCTCCTCCTGAGGTCCTGGAGATGATTCGATGTGGATGTTCCTCGCAGAGACCATGTTATACTGCGCTATGCCGCTGTACAGCTACAAATTATCGTGCACCATGTTCTGCGCACGCCAGGGACAAACTGTTTGCCAAAACGATCGTACAAAAACAGCTGCTGCCTATGCTGAAGATGATGATTCTGATCATGATACTGAGTGAGATCAGAAGCACTACATACATACATACCTAAATACAGTTGGTTTGGCATATATCATTGAAAATACCTCGTTTTGCAATGCTGACTAGTAACCATGATGTTCCAAACAGTCTGCGTGTATGACTACATGGCATATGTACATTGACATTGTGAAGAGTGTAGAAATGTGTGATTTCACGAGAAAGATCATTACATGTTATAAGTTCATATTGAATAGCCATCTAGTCATACACTGTGGCTCCACGTAGTTGAATGCACACCTTCAATTTTCTGAGTAACTTAAATTACAATGCAAATATGGAGATTCCGGAAGTGAAACAACACGAGAACACAGCAGTCAATACTATACCTCGTTACCAAACTTTTGAAATACATTACAGACGTTACATTGTCATAATTCAAGCGCGTGTGTGACGTCAGATTTGCACTGTGTCAGTTAATGAGACAACATCACGCACATACCTGAATTGTACATTTGTACCACCATTGGCCATCTGTCCCCTTAGCCAGCAGTTTAGTATAGATACACTAAATTATGTTAAATATGGTATATATACTGAATTAATATAAACATATGCCTTTTCATATTGTATCATACGACCACGTGCACAGTGCCAGTGTATAGACATATTGAAGTATCATGCAAGTATGTGCTAAATTGTGACTACTGCATATTTGGCACATTTCGCATGCATCCTGTACGTATCTAACTGAGAAAAGTATCCAACAACAGTAAATCCTTTGGTATAAACGTAATGATTTGCAATTCACTATGATATGATGGTTTACGTCTCAGATGTGTTAGCGGTAGCAATATGAGAAACAGATTAGCAAATTTTGAAAAATCTTGGCGGCCATCTTGGATTTATGTAAGTGCGGCAATAAACATGTGTACTGCATACATTGTTTCACACGTTGGTGTGTGCCACACACCGTGAAGTAAAACGCATACAATTATATATGTATGTCAATGATAGGCGACATACTTTTATTTTTTGTTAGACAATATTGATTTTTGGCGGCCATCTTGACAATATATAGATGAGACAATGTTGAAAAGAGTCGAAAATGTTCCTAAACAAATCCACGGGTCCGAAAACCTGATTATACCAATGTATTAACTCCGACAAATAGCACTTGGAGCAATTACATACAAAGAAATATTAAACTGGCGGCCATCTTGGATTTATGCAGATTATTAAACATGCTCAAGGGTGCTGGAGTGGCACCCGGCGGAATATTTAATTGTATTGGTTGGTAATCACGAAAATGCAATAAAACTTCGTGCGGACCCTAATGCACGCTTTTCTTACTGACGCCCGGACTACACCACTAGTTGCGAACGGTAACTCTTGCAATGTAGTCCCGTACCGTCCGTAGCCTGCGTAGCCTACGGACGGTACGGGAGTAAATTTCAAGAGTTACCGTCCGCAACTATCCCACAACTGGTGATTCAGTTTCAAGTCTCATTTGCCGATGCGGAGATGACAAGTAACTCAGTGGCCAATAAACATGATAAAGAATCAATTATGACCATAGTCAAACAAATGCAACACAGTGAAACCTCTCTAAACCGGACATCAAGAAAACACATGTGATCATATTTGTGATGAGTTTCTTTGTCATTTATCTCAGGTGATACTGTCTGTTTGTGATAAAATAGCACATAACTGTCTGATTTACAGTGAAACCTGTCTAAGTCGTACATCTTGGAGACCTCCAGGTGCAATTGCAGTGAAACCTCTCTAAACGGACACCCTGGGGACCTCCCAGGGTGTCCGGTCTAGAGAGGTTTCACTGTAGTTGCATCTGTTTGACTATGGCCGTAATCGCTTCTTCAACATTCGATGTTATTAGCCTATAGCGACTTCCCAGCGCGATGCACCGGGTCACCTTGTACTTATGTGACCAGCCACAAACAGAGAGTAATGCAATATTTGACCAACCAACAATAAAATGGACTTATAGAGATTGTTACCATGTAGCTTCTGTTCAGCTACAGAGTGGCCTGCGGTTCTCTTACCAGGCGAATTGCAATTCCTGGAGCGCAGGATTGCAATTCGCGTTCCCATTAATTGCAATTGGACCGCAATCGGACTGCAATCATGTGACTGCGGTCCAAAGAGTTGGTTGCGGAATTGCAATACTTATAGCGCAGTTAGCGCTGCGCTCCGCTTTTAATTGCAATTTACGCTCCTTTTTTTCTGCAAACTGCGAAAGAATGACCGCTTTACGCTGCGCTCTGCGGTAAAACCAGCGGACCGCTCTGCTTAACCAATGCGGCAATAAAATCGAAACAGTTGACAAACGTATCCGTGTTCCAATCAAAAATGTTATCCCATCTATCTAATTCAAAGTGACTAGAAAGTCAGCGGTATTTGTGATCTGTATTTTTGGTGCGCAAATATAAATCGGCGGGTTATTGCGAGACAAACAGTGAAACATTGACCTTGATAATTTCTTGGACAAAACAAAATGTCGTCACTCACTCACTTCCGTTCCGAATATCAAGAACAAATTAATAGACACCACCATGCTGACAATATATTTATTTTCTCATATAAAATCAAATGATAATGTGTGGTCTACGGAATAATATAGCAAAACAAAGCATCAATTTTGCGTTTTGTTTGCTTTTTCGTCGGTATCAAATTACCTTTTCCTATTATGTTGACATTATTTCGACGCGATCCTATAGTCGACATGACAATTTCTGAGATCAACACAACTTTTCATAATGTCTTTCAATTTCAAGATGCAAGCAGACTGTGAATTGCATATTAACCATAATAATATGGTGAACATATTGATAATAATTTTAAAAGAAAAGCATATTTTAATTTTCGAAACCTGATCATATATTAAAAATTTATTTTGGAATTAGATTTATATTACTGCACACGTTCAGTTCTGGCTGTTGATTTCTATTGGCCCGAATCAAATTTTGTGAAGATAATATTTATTCCGGTAATAGCCATTTCTTTAAAATAAAACGGTTTACTTGTGTCACAGTGAGAAAGATAAATAACGGCCCGGAATCGAACCAGGGACCTCATGTTTACCGTACCATGCCATGGCTCTACCGAGCAAGCTAACAAGGCACAGATCGTACACACTTCATCCCCATAGTCAGTTGCGTACTGTGACATTCTTCCCCGCCAAATTGAAATTCGTCCTCGAATTCTATGTTTAATTTTTGTCTCCGAATTCCATATGTTTGGGTACAATTTGGGAGTATTTATCAGTCGCGGTCCTTTGTTGGGCAACAGAATACTCAATATTCGTCCGTACCCAGAGTTCCGGTGCTCCATAGGTTTTTCCTGCAGAGTACCGAATCGTATCTCATTCGCGCTTTAGCTGTTAATTGTGACATAATTTTCTGTACTTATTACACAGAAATGAATAAGTATAATACTGACATTTCTTTCAATTGAAAAATACAGAAAATATGTCGCAATTAACAGTTGAAGTGCAAATCAGATGTGATTTGGTACTTTGCAGGGGAAACCTACGGAGAGCACCATTATAAACTCTCGGTACGGACGATGCGGTAGTATTCTGCAGAGTTACTTCCCGCAACTACGTTGGGCGCTAAATGTCACAGGGTGAGAAAAGATGTGCACCAGCCCGGAATCGAACCGGGGATCTCTGGTTTACCACACCATCGCTCTACCTGCTGAGCAAACCGGGCACAAATACACACTTATTCACCATAGTGATAACTTCATTCAACCAAAAATTCACAAGCTAGAAGTTATGCCAAATTATTACAGTCAACGTCACAGATTATGCTCTTGGCGACATTAGCGGACACAAATTTGTCTATCAATTTGATCAAATAAACAACGGAATCTGACAGATAACACTACGACGGCGCATGGAAACATCATTATTCCGGTACTTGGAATCAAAATGGTGGATATTAAGATCAATATGTCAGGCGCTGACGGAACCTTTAACATTTTGTATCACGATAGCAGCTACAGGGATTGTTGGACGCATTTATTTAGAGAAACAAGAGATTACAATGGATTGGATAATATACTAAGTGACATTTTGTTCTAACGTACACCAACATAGAGGATTAAATTTGCGACAATGTGGATTCTGGATTTTGTGGACAGGTGACAGAAATCGGAGCTGGATAAGAACCGACAGACGTGATTCTGAATATGCGTGCTTGGTCTGTGGTTTTTCTTCCAGATCATGTCATGCATGATTTTAATTTCACGTCAGGTCAAAGCAGCACTATTGAATATAATGAATAACTTTAATATTCTACACCAGAATACACCATCGTCTGATGTGTAACTGATGAATTAAGGTAAGTTACTTGTATATGACAACTTTTGCCTCACCACGATAGTGGAGGGGGCATTTAGTGTTACCCTTGACCTTGTCCGTTCTTCCGTCCGTCACCAACCTAGTAACTCGAAAAACTTTTAAACCGTAATAGCTACATACCTGAAACTTGGTACATGTATGTTTGATTTTCCAATTTTGTCTTGTAGCTCGTAAAACTTTTAAACCCTAATAGCTACACACCTGAAACTTGGTATGTCCATATGATGAGTAGATTTGCAAAGTTTATTTTCATTCGACCCCCGAGTCATGGATTATCTCCCTCTTTTTGAATTAGAATTTGAACATTTTGCCTTGTAACTGGTAAAACTTTTGTAATAGCTACAGCACTGAAATTTGATATGTAGCTTCCTTATGATGAGTAGATGCGGAAAGTTTATTTATTTCGATTTTTGATTCGAACCCCGTGTCATGGATTATCTCTCCCTTTTGGACACTGGAATTTTGCCTTGTTTACTATCAAAGCGATATGTGGGGTATCCGTGTTCTAGGAACACATTTTCTAGTTTAGTTATCTCCCTTTGTTTTTTCGCGCACTGATTTGTCCGGCGCATAACGCGAACACCCTTTGCAATATTTTTTATGAAACTTAACACATGCATAGGTCTCACTGGACAGGGCGGAGCTAGCGTTAAAGGTACATGCCCACTCAGTAGGCACAAACTGTTCTTTATGTCACAGACATCATAGGAGACATTTTCTGGTCAGATAAACAATCATTTACCATTACCCACGTATTGTTTGGCATTATTATACATTTTATATCAGAAGAAAATTTCCACATTGATATCAGGGACGATAACCGTGTTTCCTTAAAATGTTAACGGACATTACTATTTATTCTCTGTATTTATTTTTTGATGTGCAATCATCATACTTTATAATCTGTCAATTTTTTTTTCAGTTGATGCATTTAATTTAATAGTATAAATAATTATAAAATATCATGCCCCATATGCACATGAAAATACCGATACCACCGCGCGTCACGTCACTATCAGTAAAATAAATATTACCAAATGAGTATATCTAGTGGAATAGTGACAATTATACACTTATTTAATTCCCATAAAGAGCATTTTTAGCCTACTGAGTGGGCTTGCACCTTTAAAAAGGGGTTGGACAATTGTTGTCGCGACCGCCTGCGGACAGTGCGATATTGCCTGCACATTGACGTCCATCTGTATTTTTTTTGCCGAGCCTGCTTGCGGAAAGCGAGACTTAGTGATCACAATGATGTCCGTGCGTCAGTCCGTCCGAAATCGGTGTATGTTTTTAAATACCATATCCTAAGTCACATTGACTTGCAAAATCAAATGCTTATTAGTCATCATCCATATATTCATTCTGTGTCCCACTCATGCGGCCCCTGTGCCCCAAGGTCAAGGTCAAATGACTTAGAAATTTTTGTTAAAGTTTTTGCATACCTTATAGGTATCACTGTGCTAAATATAGTACACATCGGCCAGGGGGTATGCTTTTGTAGTCCGGTATAAAAAAATAGTGCAGACGTTTTGAGGCCACAGACCCAGTTTGCTTGTAAATCCTGATCCATTACAGCCCAATTTTACTTGAGAAACATGTTGGGGTGTTTTTAACACCAGTTTCCAGCATATTTCTAGCATTTAAAAGAAATTACTGAGCCTGCTTGTCACGTGATGTGAACACTACGTCACATGACACTTTGATGATAAACAAAATGGCGGACAGGACAATGTTGAAATTTTCTTTCTTAGGAGTAAGTGAACATATGTTTAATTAGTGAAAATCCGGTGCAGACAGGTTGCAGGTTATGAACAGGTAGGTTCCACAGCATCCATACGAATAGTGAAAGTGTGAGAGAATGGCCATATTTGGAGGAATCGGTTAAGTTGTATAGTAAAACTAAATTGGTGGTTGCTAGCCTATAAGCATTTCCGGGTCATCAGTGGATGTCGTCTGCTTTCATTTGAAAACAATTCTAAACGGTTTTAATCGTGGCTACAGCAAGTTTTATTAAGAGAACAAAGGACAGAATTGCTGGAAAATCAGTTTTATTTAATGAAAATGGTTGCATCAAGTGGGTCGGGTATAACCACAGGTGTACGAGTCAAATATGGAAAGATTAAAGTTAAATTTCCAAATGATGCAAGAACAAAATACTATATACACATAGAGTAGCATTCATGTTACACCATAATGTGTTTGAAATACCCAGGCACCTTGAAATATCACATTTATGTGGTTGTTCCCTGTGTGTTAACCCGGCCCACCTGAGTGCTGAGTGCACAATTATAAATAATTCTCGAAAGAATTGCCATAGCGAAAAGCGCTGTCTAAGCCATGCACTCGACGGCGTCACATATCCACCCTGTATCTGCTATAGTTCCTGTTTTATTAATTACGGTAAATTAACTGTATACCTATCTACATTATGTACATGTCTACATACTAATTACACAGATTTGAGATGCATCAGGGAGCCAGATGAGCCTGTTACTGACTAGTTCAGCCATATTAAAGTGGCGCGTCGCTTTAATTGGCACTGTGTATTTGATTACTAACCGGTATCAAGTGTATAGCTCCCCCACAGGTAGCAACGTTTTTCTAAACATTATTTATTGACTCGGTTGATACTTGCAAACATTATGACCAAATTTGGCTGCGCGATCAGGGTCTACGCCAGTACTTCTTGGCTACATTTTCCCAGAAAAAAATTCAAAATTTTAAATTTAGCAGAAATTATACTGTGAACATTGCTTGCCACAGTAACCTTTGAAACACATGACTATTGTGCAAATTATTCCTGGCATTATGCTCTTTATTTGTTCTAAGTTACCATTATGTTTGGCATGTGCTTGCCTCAACTCTGCAATGCACCTGGATCTTACAGAGAGAGCAAATCGGTTTCTCAAGTTTGTTTTCTTGACCCCACGAAACATGTTCGAGCTAAATGGCGCCTTGTTTATTTCTCGTTTCAGGGAGTTACTCAGATGGCGGATATCTTTTAGATGCGTTACCGTTACCCCTGGTTGAGCGGCATCTACACCTTTGTGTGATTTACTATCACCGTCCCCCGTGTAATGACTAACATGTAAGTCACTATTTATCTGCTTCGTAACTATTTCATTCCATTTCGCTTCATTACCTATTGACTCATTTTCGGGGAGGTTGGCAGTGCAGTGACCATGATGGTTTGGGCAGCTGATATCTCCACCTGATTTCTTAGCTTACTACCTATTAAGCACAGCTTACTGCCAAACAAATGCCCCAATGATTAATTTATCTTTGGTATTATTCTCGCACATAGTGGTTGTCACGATTGTACCCGCTTGAAATGGTGTACTGTCGCTATTGAATATTGGGTTATTGTAGCAAGAGTCACCTTCAACTCGAACCGTCTTGCTACGTTTATTGCCACAGAGTTCATTCTCTCTGGCCACAGTTTGTCTGATTTCATGCATACTTTTAGTGTTTAAGCCAACCATAGACTCTGCTATCCTATTTGACTGCTTTTGCATCGAGTTATACGTCGGCGGAATTATGTTTGTGTTTACCAACAGCCGACAAGCACCATAATTACTGATTGGTGTGCTCATAAGGCCCAGCTGCAAACCCACATTAGCTTTCCCTGATTTCCTACCCTTTCGACTTGACGGAACCTCTTCATATAGTTTATAATATTTACTTTTATATCTACATCGGGTGCATTTTAGCCGCTCAGCCCAACAAATGCCCCATTTTCTTGATGCGGCCCGCCGCATCAAATACCATTTCGCCACTACAGTGCGTATTAAAGGCGCGATGACTGTTTATTTCAGTATTAAACATCTTCTGGACCTCATACGGTCGATATAATTTGTTTATCAACAGATCGGGGTGTACGGATGCATTTTGCGGTACGGCGCATTCGTCAATGAGTTTCGGACGCCTCGACAGAGAGCGCAGAACAGTTACATCATTGTCCGTACCATCAACATCTTTACAGGTAAACGTTTTATTTTCATTTACATTAACCCGGGATTCAAATGAGTCTTTGGTTAGCCTGATGTACCTATGATTTGTTCCATTTGGTGAGTGAGAAGAAAGTTTTTTACCTTTATTTTCATTTACCCGCCCCGTTTGAAATCCGCATTTTTTACCCGCCTCCTATGCTTATTGGCCGGCATGTTTTCATTAGGTTAACCAAGTTCACTCTGAGCAGTGCATATCGGTAGAGAAATATATATATGGCATTGCTCATTTAACAGGCAGTGTCTATACCCTAAGGAAACAAGTGTCAACACGGGCACACGTGATTCAATTTCCTGTGACATTTTAACACTTCTATGTCTGAATTCGCTGGCAGCACTCATACACTGGGCTGGTTTCAATTTAATTTGACACGTATCATTCTGGCATGTCACTAAGTTATGCGGACAAATGTTTCTATGCAAATTACAACAATGTAGATTGACTAAATACTTCGAAAGTCACTTTTTCGCCTGTTTTTATGATAAAAAAATGACAAAAATACTCCGAAATCACCCGACTTTCGATAAATTTAATCATTTTAACCCCATAATTGTGGAACAGCCAATATTTTTGACAAGCACCATCTATTTTATAATAATTGTTTACAAGTGCATCAACAATATAGACTTTTCCTAAGAAATATATGAGAAAATAATACTCTGGAAAATTCTGGTGAAACTGAAGTTTCCGCAGCTGGACAGCCATAATTATATGACCATTCTTAAATTGCCACTGTTGAAAAGTTAGTCTTCTAAATAATGTCAAATTACATTTGCTGTCACGAAATAGGTCAGACAAGACAATGGTAGGCACTTTATTGAGATATTATAGCAAAAAAATGTGCTTATAGGTATCACTGTGCTAAATATAGTACACATCGGCCAGGGGGTATGCTTTTGTAGTCGGTATAAAAAAATAGTGCAGACGTTTTGAGGCCACAGACCCAGTTTGCTTGTAAATCCTGATCCATTACAGCCCAATTTTACTTGAGAAACATGTTGTGTTTTTAACACCAGTTTCCAGCATATTTCTAGCATTTAAAAGAAATTACTGAGCCTGCTTGTCACGTGATGTGAACACTACGTCACATGACACTTTGATGATAAACAAAATGGCGGACAGGACAATGTTGAAATTTTCATTCTTAGGAGTAAGTGAACATATTGTTTAATTAGTGAAAATCCGGTGCAGACAGGTTGCAGGTTATGAACAGGTAGGTTCCACAGCATCCATACGAATAGTGAAAGTGTGAGAGAATGGCCATATTTGGAGGAATCGGTTAAGTTGTATAGTAAAACTAATTGGTGGTTGCTAGCCTATAAGCATTTCCGGGTCATCAGTGGATGTCGTCTGCTTTCTTTGAAAACAATTCTAAACGGTTTTAATCGTGGCTACAGCAAGTTTTATTAAGAGAACAAAGGACAGAATTGCTGGAAAATCAGTTTTATTTAATGAAAATGGTGCATCAAGTGGGTCGGGATAACCACAGGTGTACGAGTCAAATATGGAAAGATTAAAGTTAAATTTCCAAATGATGCAAGAACAAAATACTATTATACACATAGAGTAGCATTCATGTTACACCATAATGTGTTTGAAATACCCAGGCACCTTGAAATATCACATTTATGTGGTTGTTCCCTGTGTGTTAACCCGGCCCACCTGAGTGCTGAGTGCACAATTATAAATAATTCTCGAAAGAATTGCCATAGCGAAAAGCGCTGTCTAAGCCATGCACTCGACGGCGTCACATATCCACCCTGTATCTGCTAATAGTTCCTGTTTTATTAATTACGGTAAATTAACTGTATACCTATCTACATTATGTACATGTCTACATACTAATTACACAGATTTGAGATGCATCAGGGAGCCAGATGAGCCTGTTACTGACTAGTTCAGCCATATTAAAGTGGCGCGTCGCTTTAATTGGCACTGTGTATTTGATTACTAACCGGTATCAAGTGTATAGCTCCCCCACAGGTAGCAACGTTTTTCTAAACATTATTTATTGACTCGGTTGATACTTGCAAACATTATGACCAAATTTGGCTGCGCGATCAGGGTCTACGCCAGTACTTCTTGGCTACATTTTCCCAGAAAAAAATTCAAAATTTTAAATTTAGCAGAAAATTATACTGTGAACATTGCTTGCCACAGTAACCTTTGAAACACATGACTATTGTGCAAATTATTCCTGGCATTATGCTCTTTATTTGTTCTAAGTTACCATTATGTTTGGCATGTGCTTGCCTCAACTCTGCAATGCACCTGGATCTTACAGAGAGAGCAAATCGGTTTCTCAAGTTTGTTTTCTTGACCCCACGAAACATGTTCGAGCTAAATGGCGCCTTGTTTATTTCTCGTTTCAGGGAGTTACTCAGATGGCGGATATCTTTTAGATGCGTTACCGTTACCCCTGGTTGAGCGGCATCTACACCTTTGTGTGATTTACTATCACCGTCCCCCGTGTAATGACTAACATGTAAGTCACTATTTATCTGCTTCGTAACTATTTCATTCCATTTCGCTTCATTACCTATTGACTCATTTTCGGGGAGGTTGGCAGTGCAGTGACCATGATGGTTTGGGCAGCTGATATCTCCACCCTGATTTCTTAGCTTACTACCTATTATGCACAGCTTACTGCCAACAAATGCCCCAATGATTAATTATCTTTGGTATTATTCTCGCACATAGTGGTTGTCACGATTGTACCCGCTTGAAATGGTGTACTGTCGCTATTGAATATTGGGTTATTGTAGCAAGAGTCACCTTCAACTCGAACCGTCTTGCTACGTTTATTGCCACAGAGTATCATTTTCACTCTGTCTTCCTCTGGCCCACAGATTTGTCTGGATATTTTCATGCATACTTATTTTAGTGTTTTAAGCCAACCATAAGACACTGCTAATCCCTATTTTGACTGCTTTTTGTCAATCGAGGTTAATACGTCGGGCCGAATTATTATGTTTGTGTTTACCCAACAGCCGACAACAAGCCATCCATAATTAACTGATTGGTGTGCTCATAAGGCCCAGCTGCAAACCCACATTAGCTTTCCCTGATTTCCTACCCTTTCGACTTGACGGAACCTCTTCATATAGTTTATAATATTTACTTTTATATCTACATCGGGTGCATTTTAGCCGCTCAGCCCAACAAATGCCCCATTTTCTCTTGATGCGGCCGCATCAAATACCATTTCGCCACTACAGTGCGTATTAAAGGCGCGATGACTGTTTATTTCAGTATTAAACATCTTCTGGACCTCATACGGTCGATATAATTTGTTTATCAACAGATCGGGGTGTACGGATGCATTTTGCGGTACGGCGCATTCGTCAATGAGTTTCGGACGCCTCGACAGAGAGCGCAGAACAGTTACATCATTGTCCGTACCATCAACATCTTTACAGGTAAACGTTTTATTTTCATTTACATTAACCCGGGATTCAAATGAGTCTTTGGAGCCTGATGTACCTATGATTTGTTCCATTTGGTGAGTGAGAAGAAAGTTTTTTACCTTTATTTTCATTTACCCGCCCCGTTTGAAATCCGCATTTTTTACCCGCCTCCTATGCTTATTGGCCGGCATGTTTTCATTAGGTTAACCAAGTTCACTCTGAGCAGTGCATATCGGTAGAGAAATATATATGGGATGGCATTGCTCATTTAACAGGCAGTGTCTATACCCTAAGGAAACAAGTGTCAACACGGGCACACGTGATTCAATTTCCTGTGACATTTTAACACTTCTATGTCTGAATTCGCTGGCAGCACTCATACACTGGGCTGGTTTCAATTTAATTTGACACGTATCATTCTGGCATGTCACTAAGTTATGCGGACAAATGTTTCTATGCAAATTACAACATGTAGATTGACTAAATACTTCGAAAGTCACTTTTTCGCCTGTTTTTATGATAAAAAAATGACAAAAATACTCCGAAATCACCCGACTTTCGATAAATTTAATCATTTTAACCCCATAATTGTGGAACAGCCAATATTTTTTGACAAGCACCATCTATTTTATAATAATTGTTTACAAGTGCATCAACAATATAGACTTTTCCTAAGAAATATATGAGAAAATAATACTCTGGAAAATTCTGGTGAAACTGAAGTTTCCGCAGCTGGACAGCCATAATTATATGACCATTCTTAAATTGCCACTGTTGAAAAGTTAGTCTTCTAAATAATGTCAAATTACTTTGCTGTCACGAAATAGGTCAGACAAGACAATGGTAGGCACTTTATTGAGATATTATAGCAAAAAAATGTGCTTATAGGTATCACTGTGCTAAATATAGTACACATCGGCCAGGGGGTATGCTTTTGTAGTCCGGTATAAAAAAATAGTGCAGACGTTTTGAGGCCACAGACCCAGTTTGCTTGTAAATCCTGATCCATTACAGCCCAATTTTACTTGAGAAACATTGGGGTTGGGGTGTTTTTAACACCAGTTTTCCAGCATATTTCTAGCATTTAAAAGAAATTACTGAGCCTGCTTGTCACGTGATGTGAACACTACGTCACATGACACTTTGATGATAAACAAAATGGCGGACAGGACAATGTTGAAATTTTCTTTCTTAGGAGTAAGTGAACATATTGTTTAATTAGTGAAAATCCGGTGCAGACAGGTTGCAGGTTATGAACAGGTAGGTTCCACAGCATCCATACGAATAGTGAAAGTGTGAGAGAATGGCCATATTTGGAGGAATCGGTTAAGTTGTATAGTAAAACTAATTGGTGGTTGCTAGCCTATATCTCCACAACACTTACCCAGATTTGCTTCAAACTTCAGATAATTCTTTATTATCATCCATATGTTCATATTATAGTCCACGCATGCGACCCACATGCCCAAGATCAAGGTCAAATGACTTTCAAATTTGCGTTAAAGCTTTTACATACGTTAATTCAAACTTCAAATAAATATACTCCGACATCATCAAATGCCTCGGTGGGCTCAACATGCGGACCATGGCCATCTGGTTTTTATTTACCGTAGGTTAAAGTTTTTAAGAACACTATGTCTCAGAAACAGCTTCGCCAATTCACTCGAAGCTTCACATGTGTGTTTATCATCATCCATATTTTCATTCTATGCTCAACCCCTGCAACCCCTGTGCCCAATATCAAGGTCAGATTACTTTGAAATTTACCTCAAAGTTTTTGACATGCCTGCACGTGGACAGTGCGATATAGTTGTCACATTGGCCTACATACGTACTACATATGTACGTCACTTCGTGCGTCCGGTTAAATTTTTTTTATTTTAGGTTAAAGTTTTTAAAGGTACATGCCCACTCAGTAGGCATAAACTGTTCTTTATAGCAATTAAATAAGTGTATAATTGTGTCACTATTCCACCAGTTCTAAAAATTATGTGCCCGGCTATCCATATATAATCATTTTAGACGGCCCGCCAGATGCATTAAAAGTGCTCCAATAAGGTTTTGATGGCATTGTTTGTTACAAGTGGGTATCCATGCTGATCGACTTCTATGATGTGTAGGCCGTTGGATAGGGGTGGATACCACCGCAGATTTGACCTTTAGAGGTCATTCTCAAGGTCATTTAGAGGTCAACTCGGCCGAAAATGTCTCCTCGACATGGGTGTATAAATGAGGATGTATATTTCATATACATGAACATTAATATCTGATGATGAACTTTTCCGATAGATATATGACTCCGGCATATGTAAATGTACTTTAAATGCCAAAATTGTAATTGTAAAATTCAAGATGGCCGCCAATTTGCCGAGAAATGCAGATTTTTTTCTATTTGTACATCATTCAATCAATTATATTTGAGCCATTTCGATTGTGTAACCGGTTTTTAAATATATTTCCCAATAGAGAATTCAATTATACAAAAAATGAGACCATTCGGACAATGCTCGTGTACGTACATCCAAGATGGCCGACAAAATATGACCGGCTATGACTTGCGTTCATTTTAGCACTTTGTTGGCAATGCTGTGTTTTTCGATAGACTAATCAGTTGATTGGCGTTGCATACCTGGTATCAGGTAAAACATATATTGCAATTATGAGTATTTTACTAAGTTATCTACTCTAGACGGAAAAACGATGTATTCATTCGATACGTTATGCTTTGTATGTGCTAATAGGACTGTATTGTATAGGCATGTCTGAGAGAATGATATATGTACATGTACATGCTACAATATTCTGAAGTGTTTTTTGTTTATTGAATCATGCTAGTAAGACAACATAAATATATATTTACATGTATCATGTAACATGCTGAGCACACTCGATTAAATATACGCCATCAATAATGACGCTAGCAGCACACCATACATGGTATTGAGCACATGTAGACTTCCGGTTTTTATTGTTTACAAAGCAGACGAAGTATTGATCACCAGTGTTCAGCAGTTTAGCACCGACATGTAACAACTTTACTGTATCCGGTAGCAGGTATGTATAGTCATATATCAATATGAAATGAAACAGGTTGGTTCGATGGCATGAAGAGATTTCCGAAATATCGAAAACCAAACCAGAAATCCAAGAGTCACGTGTTTTGCTCGTGCATGCGTGTATGTGTAATGAAAGCGAAAGTAGATCAATAATTCCAATTGCTGCTCATCAAAACACATATTCAGTACATTATTATTGTAATAATCAACATGTGTTTGCAGAAAGAATACTTTTTTTTTTTCGTAAAATTTGATTTGAATAACAATTCCGTCAAAAAATATTTTCTACGGAAGGTTATACGTGTCATAATGTAAACATTTGCAACTCGATTTCTATTCAACGCGAGATGCATATATATATATACTTTTAGTGGTATGCTTTTTTCTATTATCCCCACCCCCTATGCGATAGTGAGGGGGTGGGGAATATTGCTTTGCTCCTGATGTTCCGTCGTTCGTACGTCTGTCTGTCCGTCCGTCCGGCAGGTATCCAAGAGTAAGGGGCCATGAGGCGGAGCCTAAGACAAAAGAATCCTTTGATTCATTCCGTCTGGCCCCTTGTTCTATTGTTAACAAGGGGCCATTCTCTTTGATCTAGAACAATGGAAATGGCCCCAACCCGATCTTACACGCCCGTCCGTCCGTCCGTCCGTCCGTCCGTCCGTCTATCTATATGTGTCGAAAGTGTGTCCCAGTTTCTCCACAATGTCATATTTTCAATATTACTTCGACCATTCACTCAATGCGTGGACACTTGCTTTACCTGGGCACACTCGTGCCACTAATATATACCGTTGTAACATTTGAAATGCATATGAAACACTTACCCGTTTGTGTACACAGTACAAAGAGGATTTTGTATTTTGATATTTGTGTCAATTCAAGTGCGGGTTTTTCACACACATTTTTTTTACTTAGTCCAGTGTACCATGGGGGCATATCGATGTTTTGGAAACACTATGTCTAATTACTATATAAATTGTGGTTCTGTGGATGCATCCATTTATGAGATCGCAATGTGTCGTCGATATTGATTTCGAATATATTCAATGACTTTTGCCGAAAATGAAACTGAACGTTGACATGAAATACGAAATGTCTCTCAGTTGTACACATATTCATAGACATTCCCATGTACACTGAAGCTATAACGTTTGACTCAATTAATGAATAGTACTTTTATGTGTTATTCTGAATCAATATCGACGCTATATCAATACCATAAGAGGTGTTTGAACATTAATGTCTTATAAAGTACTGATCTATATTTCAGGGGATATCAGGGATTCAACATGGCAACAGTAGCAGCGGCCGCCAACTTGAAGAGGAAACGAGGCTCCATACAGTGTACCGTGTACGCACTGTGTTTGCTGTGTCAGTCAACAACTGAACAACAATTGAGATCAGCATCAGATCAAGGCAAAGAGCGCATCCGCACTGTTATTGCGGAGAGAACGAAGGTTAAATGACACCGAATTTGTTGATGTAATAGATCGTTTGGAGACAATTCCTGATAATGAATGGACATGTGTCAACATGAAATGGCACAAAGACTGTTACAGCAATTTCACAGCAGAGACTAAAATTAAATAGACTTCGAAAGAAACGTGATGTTGAAATACGGACAGCCACAGAAGTTGGCGTCGATGATTCACGTGCCTCAAGAAGTTCTAGTACCACAATTGACTGGAGTCGTTGTATGTTATGCCAAAGTAGTAAACTATCTGACATGCGTAATATTGCAACAATGAGCATTCTGATAAAATACTGAACTATTCAAAGCACGATTTAGTTATGAGTGTAAGACTTGCCAATATTTCTGACTTAATCGCAGCCGAAGGCAAGTATCATTTGAAGTGCTTCGTTGAATTTGAAAGGAAGCACAAAAAGCGATTGTCTATGCCGCCAGCCGAAAGACAGGACACAGATATTATCATGGAAGAACTCGGTGAACATTTGCAACTCGGTCTGGCACGTGGTAATGTATATGATATGGGAGCCGTTTGGGAAAAATATATAAGTATGTGTTCTGAAAATGGTGTAGATCCGCCAAAGAGTTATGCCTCGAGCGTAAGACGTTCAATGATACTATATCAAATGTGTGTTGGTAAACAAGCAAGTTATTCGCGACCTCTGGATATGAAAGCATCACTAATAATGTACCCAAGTGACAAGTCACAGTTTGCAATCGCAAAAACATTCACTAAAATGGCAAACGATGATAATGAAGAGGGTGCTGATCCATTTATTTGAAAAAAGTTTGAATCAAGACACTAACATTCAACAAGAAATTGTACACACTGCCTTGTACCTGAGAAACGAGTTATCCGAGACACCAGGACATAATGGCGCGTGGCAAGGTATCGACCAAGCACATATAAACAACGTGATCCCAGATAGCTTGTTCCTGTTCCTTAGTGTCTTATTCGGAGGAACGGGCGTTCTCGACTCAAAAGAAACTGCAGATGAATCGAAACGGGTTATAGTAGTATCGCACAGGATATCGTGTTTGCAGTTTCTAATGGCAGTAAACTGACACCGAAACATGTAGGTCTTGGACTGACTCTGCATCAGGCCACTCGATCCGAACAGTTAGTGAAGCTGTTTCATTCAGCCGGCCATTGTATTAGCATTGACACGGTGAGGCGTATTGACACAACAATCGTAAACAACATACTGGACGAGTATGAACGGAATGACTGTGTTTATATTCCAACTGATATTGTGCCGTATGAATCTGGCAAGCTTATCCTGTCATCTTGTGACAATATTGATGTTCTGGAAGAAACAATTGACGGGAAAAATACATTCCATTGTACACAAATGGTAACCTGGCAGCGCGGACCTCCTCCGGAAAAGACATATTGTAACAATGACATTCAACGCCCATCAGCACTGACTCATAGTCGTATAGAAAAGCTTCACGAACTAGACCGTTTCAGAAATGTCTTCAGGGACAAAGCCATCGCCGAGTTTTCCAGAAGAGTGCCACATTGAGCCAGACACTTGGTTTGATGAAAGTTTAGAAAGGAATAAAGCAAAGCTGATAAATGAAGCATGGCTCTTGAGCAGAATGGATGACGAGGAGCACGCGGTGCCACATTGGTCAGCATTCAATGAAGTCATCAGCGAAGTGGACCCACCTATGACGACGACAGGGATGCTCCCAATACTGCAGGCTCCCGCAGATGATAATGACACGATGACAACTGTGATAAATCGCTTTGCAACCATTGCTCAGAAACTTGGACAAAAGCACACGGTGCTTGTAGTTGATCAGCCATTGTACAGTCGAGCGAAATCACTGGTGTGGGCAAATCAAAACCGGTATAGGATGTTGTTGTGTTACTTGGTGATCTACATATTTTGTTCAACTTTCTGAAAGCAATTGGAAATCACCTTGAAAACGCCGGCCTCGTTGACATTTGGGTTGAGAGTGGTCTCTTTGCGGAGAATAGTACAGATGCGATGATGAATGGCAAAGCATACTATCGAGCAGTGCAAGGCCACATATGGGCATACGAAGCTCTCAATCGGATATGGTGGACCAGCTTTGAAAGATGGTTAAGCGAAAATAATGACACAGTTACAACGTCATTGAAGCGATGTGTATCTCTCGTGCAGACCAGTTTAAAAGAATCTAGCACCAGAGCACCCCATGCTATCGCAGAACTGGTACAATTATTGAATGACCCAGAGCTTCAAACGCTCGTGAAGAAGTTCAACTCCGAATTGGACGCGGATCCAAACTTCAAATACTGGCATAGCTATATAGAAATGGTCGATATCCTATTAGACTTCATTCGAGCCAACCGAGATGGTAACTGGAGTCTACATATCGATGCATTTGCTGCAATGCTTCCCTGGATGACAATATATGATCACACGAAATACGCAAGGTGGGGACCTATTTACCTGGCCGATATGAAGGGACTTGCTGCAACAGCTCAGAAGTTTATGCAGAGTTCATGGCAGGCAACTTCGTGGTCAAACGAAGCAACAAGCGGTTTAATCAAGTTCCCGTAGACCAGGCTACTGAATGGATGAATCGGATGTGCAAGATTTCAAATGGAATCATAGGAATCACTCGGAACGACACGGCAAGAGACCGATTTTGTGCAACATGGGCTGAGAGATCAAACGTGTCTCATGCTATGAAGTCCCTGTATGGGTTTGATGATGGCGAAAACGAGAAGCAAGCTCTGTCCACACGCAAGAATGACATTTCGTCACCACAAAGACATGACTGTGATGCTGTGAACCGTTTAACCGATTTATTTCACAGGTTCAATGTGTTCAAGATCTCAACTGGGTTGGACGAACCACAGCCTGATCATTCAAATGCAGAAGAAAGTACATATGCTATACTGGAGAGAAAGGGTGACAATGCGCCTCTAGTTTCATTGACCTCAAATGATGTCGCATCCAGTGAGATTAAGGCGGATTTACTGTCAGCTGAGTCAAGGGGCATGCACATGGTGAAGGTTAATGTTACAGAGCGATTAATTGACACAACTATCTCATTCCATAACACAATGCAACGGAACTGTTCTACAACATTTGCTTCATTGTACCACTGCTCAACTGTGAATCAAAAGCAGGAAAAGAAAGTAGTTAAGGCTGATCGAAAACTGATTCAAAAGCTACTAACTGTTGCACAGGCTGGACGGAATGTGAAAATGGATGAAATTTTGAAGCACGAGCTTTCTCCTGTGCCTCTATCATTGGCTAAGCTAGATGGCGAAATGAATTCGGCAGCAAAATCTGATCTACTTGGTCTACTTGTTACAGACATTAACGCACAGGTGCCAACATCATTGCCAGATGCACAGGAAAATGTAAAATCTTGCATTATACTCGATGGACATGCTATGATACAAGCAATGGGAAAGACATCAGGCTGTCTGACATTCAACGATTACGCCGAATATTTCATTAAAGTAATTATCAGAAATTCAGTGTTACCGTAACACGAATCGATGTAGTGTTCGATAGGTATCTTGGAACGCAATCCATTAAAAGCTTAACGCGTGCTAAACGGAATCCCAGAAAGAAACGTCCATTCGCAAACTAATTGACAACGGCAATGTACCATTACCCTATGTATGGGCACAGTTCATCGCTCTGGATGAAAATAAAGCCGACTTGGCATTGTTCTTGAGCAGGCGTATCATGGAGTATGGTACAGCCATCGCGGAGAGGAATGAACTCATCACTGCTGGTGGATTTGAATCGGAATGTGAAGTCAAATCAACACGTCGTACAGATGTATCTGAGCTGGAAGCTAACCACGAGGAAGCAGACACGCGTATCATTCTTCATTCCACGGATGCAATCTCACAAGGTTACGAGCGAATACTTGTCGAATGTAGGGATACAGATGTTCTTGTTATGATGATACATTTTCTGGGTCACCTCAAGGCTGACGTGTGGATGGTTGGCGGGACAGCCAAACAACGCAAGTACTACTCTGTTACCAGCATTGCTAACTCGCTGCCAAAGACAGTTGTTAATAATTTACCTGGATTCCATGCACTTACGGGGGTGCGATACAACTTCGTCTTTCACTGGTCACGGCAAGAAAAGCGGTTGGAAGGTCTTCAGTAAGTACCCCCGAGCTTATCGATGGCGTAGGTCGCGATGGACCAGTGGAGAAGGTTGAAGAATTGTGTGCCATATGTACGGTGCATCATCGCATATGCACGGTATAGATAGCGCAAGACATACCATGTTCGTTACGGGTAAAAAGAAAAATCGATAGAGATGCTTCCTCCTACCAGTGATGCTCTAAAACTACACCTACGCAGAGCCAATTACCAGACAAAGATTTGGTTACATGCCAACGTTCCAGCGATGAACATTGAGTCACCATTGGACACTGGGGGGTGGAAAGCTGGTAGAGACGGTATACAGATAATCTGGTCCTCCCTTCCTTCTGTGCCAGCTGCTTGTGTCGAGTTGCTCGCCTGTGGTTGTACCAAGAAGTGCAAAATGGCATCATGTAAATGTAATAAGTCGGGAATCATTTGTACACCTGCGTGTGCATGTAATGCAGACATGTGCTGCAATCCATTCGGCATGTAACTGGGACTAACTTGTAACTACGTAACTATTCGGCGAGCAAGTATGATAAGTCACGATTTTGAACAAATCTGCGAACTATAGTAGAGTCATAGGACATGATTGGCGAACGTGCTTAATGTATCAACCCGATAATACTATTTGTTGAGATTAATACATACAACGTGCACATGTATTAGTCTTCTTCATTTGATCTCGAAATGGCCTTGCAACCACCTACAAATGTCACACTATGTATCGTGTATAGTCCCATTGGTAAGAACAATAAATTAGAATTGTATCCAGAAGACTAGCATAATTACGATTAAATAGTTAGTAATTTGAACAATTCCAAACGGCGGCCATCTTGGATTTACAATTTGCAACTTATATGTATTTCATGAAAAGAAAAGACGGCCAATATGATACACATTTGGTTATATAAATAAAGGTGTACGCATGTTCAAGAACATATACACTTACATGGCTAGTGTACGTTGTTTTTTTTTACAAATAAATGTAATTTCTAATTGTTTTGGCGGCCATTTTGAATTATATTTCCATTTTTTTTATTACTTTGTTACTAAAAATAATAGTACGACCATTTGATAACTGATCCGCATCGTCAGAGAAACTTTTTGTAGTAGTGTGCAGCTTTTATAATGCAAACATGAAAATAACCGATTTCTATCGATTTAGCCTCTAAATGACCTTGAAAATGACCTTCAAAGGTCAAACTTGATTGTGGTATACCACCCCTATGTGAAAGCTTACACATCATAGATATAAACTAGCATGGGTACCCACTTGTAACAAACCATGCCATCAAAAGTTTTATTCATCCCCTGGCGGGCCGTCTATTTAGTAATATTTATTTTACTGATAATGACTAGCAGTGGTATCAAGCTATTTTCATATTCAAATGAGGCATGATATTTTTATGCCACCGGGTTTCGAAGAAACGGGTGGCATATAGTGTTTGGACCGTCCTTCCGTCCGTCCGTCTGTCCGTCCGTCACACTTTTCGGTTAACCACTTTGTCGCAGTTTCTCAAATATGCTGCAGGTGGCATCCGCGTTCGACAGACGCATTTCTTGTTTTTATTAACTTATGCTAAGTAAAGGTACATACCCACTCAGTAGGCACAACAATTAAAGTTATTTGTATTCTCAGTTATTTGTAGGAATTAAATAAGTGTATAATTTTGTCACTATTCCACCAGTTCTAAACATTACGAGTGCCCGTTATATGGATATAATCATTTAGTAATGTTTATTTCAATGATAGTGACACGCGGTGATATCAGGCTATTTTCATAGGCAAAATGGGGCATGATATTTTTTTAATTACTTATACTAATTAATGTGTTTCCCTGAAAAAATAATGTTTTCGACAGATTATAAAGTATGATCATTGCACATCAAAAAATAAATAGTAATGTCTTGGTAACATTTTAAGGAAACACGGTTATCGCCCCTGATAACAGTGTGGAAATTTACGTCTGATATAAAATGTATAATAATGCCAATAATATGTGTATTAATGGTGAATTAATGTTTATTTTGCCCGAAAATGTCTCAGATGATGTCTCTGATATAAAGAACATTTTGTGCCTACTGAGTGGGCATGTACCTTTAAGAACACTATATCTCTGAAACCGCTTCACCAATTCACTCGAAACTTCACATACGGTGTATTTGTCACCCACATTTTCATTATTATTTATATGTGCCCAATGTCACGGTCAAATTACTTTGAAATTTCCCTTAAAGTTTTTGTTGGGCCCGCTTGCAGACAGAGCGATATAGTTGGCACATTGGTGTGCATTCATGATAAAGTTTTTGGTTAAAGTGTTGTTTAGTTAAAGTTTTTGGGTATACTATCAAAGACTCGGCGGGTGCGGCACATTTTTACGTCGACGGGCTTTGTTGCAATAAAAAAAATTGTTTGTACTATCAAATGCCGGGCACGACATGCAGGCCATCTAGTTATTATGGCATGCGATTTGATCAGTTGGCCATCACACCATGACTAGTTTAGCACTTGATCAGTCGGCCATCGCACCAGGACTAGTTTAGCACTTGATCAGTAGGCCATCGCACCAGGACTAGTATAGCGCTTGATCAGTCGCCCATTGCACCATGCCCAGCATAGCACTTGATCAATTGGCCATCTCACCATGCCCAGTATAGCACGTGATCAGTCGGCCATGCCGAGTATGGCACTTGATCAGTCGGCCATCACACCGAGACTAGTTTAGCCCTTGATCAGTCGGCCATCGCACCAGGACTAGTATAGCACTCGATCAGTCGGCCATCGCACCATGACTAGTTTAGAACTTGATCAGTCGGCCATCGCACCACGACTAGTTTAGACCAGACAGAAGTGGTGGTCGGGGGGGGGGGGGGGAGGGTGTAGTGTAGTCATAGACAAAAACTGGTGGTGGTGGTGATGCACATTGTTCCCACTGTGGGATATAGACCGGAACTTTTAGGACACCAAATGTAGATGGCTGGTGTATGTGGGGGATCATTGTTTTGTGTCCCCGGCGGTGGTGCGGAGTACAATGATGAATTACTGATGAATTACTGTATTGAACACACATGTATATGCACTGTGATACCGTACTTCACAATCCTCAGTTTTAAATTGTTTCTGTATCGTAAAACTGAACATTTATTCATTTGAAAAACTTAAAATTGTGGCAGATGATTGAAATGAAAACCGGATGTTTACATTCGAAATTAACCGGTGCATCGGTATATTTTAACCGCACGATGACTCACTGTATACTCATACCATATCCGTACGGATATATCGTATATACGAACGGATATCGTATGTTTTTGTATAATATTCGTATGGTACGTTTGTATAATGTAAACAAACTGTACTATGCGATGATACGGTAAGTTTTTAACGGAAATAGCAAAAGAATGACCGCACACACGGTATCGCGAAAGAATGACCGCACAAACTGGACCGCGAAAGAATTACCGCACAAACGGTATCGCGAAAGAATGACCGCAACAACGGGACCGCGATTGGACCGCAATTAGACTGCAATTTCAGAGCGGACGAATTGCAATTCAACGACCGCTGGATTGCAATTCTTGGTAAGTGAATCGCAGGCGGGAGTGTAGTATAGCGCTTAATTAGTCGCCCATTGCACCATGCCCAGTACGTATAGCACTTGATTAGTTGGCCATCTCACCATGCCCAGTATGCACACGTGATCAGTCGGCCATGCCGAGTATAGCACTTGATCAGTCGGCCATCGCACCAGGACTAGTAGAGCACTTGATCAGTCTGCCATCGCACCATAACTAGTATAGCGCTTGATCAGTCGCCCATTGCACCATGCCCAGTATAGCACTTGACCAGTTGGCATCTCACATGACCAGTATAGCACTGACGTGATCAGTCTGCCATGCGAGTATAGCACTTGATCATTCGGCCATCACACCAGGACTACTTTAGCACTTGATCAGTCGGCCATCGCACCAGGACTAGTATAGCACTCAATCAGTCGGCCATCACACCAGGACTAGTTTAGAACTTGATCAGTCGGCCATCACACCAGGACTACTTTAGCACTTGATCAGTCGCCATCGCACCAGGACTAGTATAACACTCTATCAGTCGGCCATCGCACCAGGACTAGTTTATAACTTGATCAGTCGGCCATCGCACCAGGACTAGTTTAGAACTTGAGCAGTCGACCATCGCACCAGGAATTGTTTAGCCCTTGATCAGTCGGCCATCGCACTGAGACTAGTTTAGCCCTTGATTAGTCGGCCATCGCACCAGGACTAGTATAGCACTCGATCAGTCGACCATCGCACCAGGACTAATTTATAACTTGATCAGTCGGCCATCGCACCACAACTAGTTTAAAACTTGATCAGTCGGCCATCGCACCAAGACTAGTTTAGCCTTTGATCAGACGGCCATCGCACCAGGACTAGTTTAGAACTTGATCAGTCGGCCATCGCACCAAGACTAGTTTTGCCCTTGCTCAGTCGGCCATCGCACCAGGACAAGTTTAGAACTTGATCAGTCGGCCATCGCACCACGACTAGTTTAGAACTTGATCAGTCGGCCATCGCACCAAGACTACTTTAGCCCTTGATCAGTCGGCCATCGCACCACGACTAGTTTAGAACTTGATCAGTCGGCCATCGCACCAAGGCCAGTTTAGCCCTTGCTCAGTCGGCCATCGCACTTAGACTAGTATAGCACTCGATCAGTCGGCCATCGCACCATGACTAGTTTAGAACTTGATCAGTCGGCCATCGCACCACGACCAGTCGGGCCATCGCACCAAGACTATATAGCACTTGATCAGTCGGGTCATCGCACCAGGACTAGGTTTTTTTAGCACTTGATCAGTCGGCCATGTCATCCTGCGTTACAGACATAAGTGGTGGTCGGGTGGGGGGGGGGGGGGGGGGGGGGGGGGGGGGGGGGGGGGGGGGGGGGGGGGGGGGGCGGGGGGGGGGGGGGGGGGGGGGGGGGGGTGGGGGTGTAGTGTAGTCATAGACAAAAACTGGTGGTGGTGGTGAAACACATTGTTTTCCCACTGTGGGATATAGACCGGAACTTTTAGGACGCCAAATGTAGATGGCTGGTGTGCGTGGGGGGATCATTGTTTTGTGTCCCCGGCGGTGGTTTTCAGAGTACAGTGATGAATTACTGATGAATTACTGTATATTGAACACACATGTGTATGTACTGTGATACAGTACTTCACAATCCTCAGAAATTTTTAAATATGTTTTCTGTATCGTAAAACTGAAAATGTATTAATTTTAAAAAACTTAAATTTGTGGCAGATGATCGAAATGAAAACCGGCCGGATGTTTACATTCGAAATGAACCGGTGCATCGGTATATTTTAACCACACGATGACCCATTTTATATTCATACTCCATTATCCGTTACGGGATATATCGTATCTACGAACGGATATCGTATGTTTGTATAATATTCGTATATACGTTTGTATAATCACTGATAATGTAAAACAAACATGTACTAACGATGAAACGGTAAGTTTGTTTTTTACCGCAAATAGCGAAAGAATGACGCACAACGGTAAATCGCGAAGAATGACACCCAAAATAACGGTATCGCGAAAGAAGACCGCAAAACGGGAGGGCCGCGTTTTGGACCGCAATTAGACTGCAATTCCAGAGGGGAAGAATTGCAATTCAAGAACTGCTGGATTGCAATTCTTGGTAAGCGAATCGCAGGCGGGAGTGTAGCCATCTCACGTGGCCTGGTACGAGTGCACTGAATTTCGCTATAAACAAATGAGACACGCCATGCGATTTTGTACGCAAGAACATGTGCGATTTTTCATGAAATAAATTTACGGAAAACGCGATATTTTCCGTAAATTACGTCGAAAAATGACGGAATTTTCATAGCAAATGCGGAATACTATTCCGCATTTCCTATGAAAATTGTGTCATCTCTCGACATCATTTACGGAAAATATCCTCACATTTTGTAAAATTTGATTGACGTGTTTTTTGAAATGTTTGCGCTTTCCTACATCCAATTGACCGTTGTTCCAACACGGGTACTGTAATTTTACAATTCAACAGTTGACTTGTATATAGCCGTTACTCATTATACGTACTGTGCTGATATACTTTCAAAGAGGTTATGAACTTGGCAATTGAAGTGAGTAGAAATACCCTGTGAACCCCTGTGTAATTTGCCGTCATATTATTTCATGACATTTATCCGACCTGGCAGTCAATTATTCATAAACATACAGTCATAAAACAATAAACATCCACTGTATAGTGTACCACATACGGTTTAATCAGTTTCTGTAAACAATGGTAAATGTTAGGCTATACTTAACTTAAGTGAACAAACAGCCAACGTAATTGATAAAAAACACGTGATTTGGTACCTAAGGGGGCAGTGACCAGTTAATTTAAAATTATCAATTTCACGCCCTCGGACAAGTATGTATTTAATTCAATATTCCAAATAAGTAGGCAGACAGCAATATGGAGGTTCGACATTTGTGACCTAGACACACAAAGAAGCTTTTACAAAAACACCAAAAAAAAATATGCTGCTATTAGTTAGCTCTTACCTATGCAGGAATGTGAAATATCTTGGTGCAGCCTCTTTAAAAATTGTCCAATTCTGAGTAAAATATTCACTTTAAACCATGCCGTGCCACGCTACTTGTGGAACTACAGATTGAATGTTGTATGTGTTCTCAATCATCATCCAGAGGGCAAATGCACTATCATGGTGCAAACCAGTCCATCCATGAGTTTTTCTTCTGAAATAAAATTTCTTGTTTGAAACTCCCAGAAAAATCTGTTTGTTTTGATCAGTTTTTTGTCACAACATTAAACCCAGGTAAGATGGCACTGGAATGAGCATTCATCAATTAATACGATGTAAAAATCTGAATACAATAAAACAAAGTCAACTACAAACAAAATTCATAAACAATTAAAATGAATTTTAATCAGCAGAAAGTGTAATATTTATAAAATTTCACCGGTGCCAATTATACGAAACTGGCGCTAACTGGTCCCACTGCCACCATTAAAGGATGCAGACCCCCTTTTTTTTCACTGCACATTTTCCTGTCATTTGCTAGTAGGGGGCGGTTCAATTCCAACAGAATAAACCTAATATTAAATGTATTGTGTAGAAGTGCCTGTCCAACAAATTAATTTTAAGGGTGGGGGTACAGCTTCTGAAAGTGGTCAAATTTGGGTCGAAACAGCATTTTGCTACAACAGTGTTACTGCTGACGTGTTGCTATGTAAGGAGGCGCAAACTATACGAGCACTTTATTACACTGCTTAGCAAGCACTACAGCTGCTTCACATGTATTAGCAAGATGTGTATGTGACCTTGAACCAGTAAAAACTGTGCATATTTTCGAGAAATCATCGGCAGATTTGAACATTTTCATAATGTCACCGACATACAAGTTCTTTCAAAGGCCCTCAGTAGGTTCAAGACCCTACTAAGAGATAAAAAATACACCTAGTAGCATATTACTTGGTGTTTATTGCTCGTCAATAAACTTAAAAACTGTAAAATAATAGCTATCAGACGATAGCAGAGCTCTACCATTTCACACCCACAGCTGCGACAAGGCCACATTCACAGAGTGCACATTTAATGTAAACGGATGGAGTAAATCGAGCATAGAAAGTAGGTCAATGTCAGTTCAAGGTCACATGTACATTCGCTTCATATGAGTACCACAACTTGATGAAGTAGCACAAGCATGGTCGGCTTAGTGACTGTATTTGGTGCGAAACGGACCGAAATACGTAAAATGATTTGTCAAACTAGCAGAAAATGTAGGTCAAGGTCGAATGAAGGTCACCTGAGAGACAATGGTTTAAGGTGGATCACAGCAGGGCAATGTCATTCAAGGTTTTCAGAGTCTAATAGGGAGGGTAGCTGGCCAGAAAAATGGAAAAAGTAACTCTGAAACAAGTGTGCAGGCATACAGGTCACTGTTTACGACACCGCGGGCCACCTAGTTTCAGCCCAATGTGAAAATACACTAACCGATATGCTATTTCTTGTTCTTCTACTGGTCTGGTTATTCTTGCCAGGTGGCTACCATCCAGGTACAGGCTAGCAGCAGCTTAAATGGAATAAGTGACACATACAGCCGAGTCGGGTAAACTAGAGACTTTCAGTGAAAGATGCGGTCCTAACTGTGCGGACTAAGGCGGTCAATCTACACAAAATAGACATTTCTGTTATTGAGTAGATCTACATTTAACACAAATTCAGAGAAATGTCCTTCAACTACACTTTCCAGGCTAATCGTTGTGCAACACAGTCAAATCCGTCCAGAAAATCATCAAGATATCAAACATCAGAATTTCACCATTTAGTTGTTGTATTTTCAGCTCGAGAGGCTTCCCTGCTAAAATGGCTCAAAACATTCATCAGACACATGTCAGCTGTCCTGAAATGGTATTTTCAATGTCGATAAATGTTTACGTCAACATTGAAATGTAACAAATGAGAGAAATGGCAAATTCAGGAAATCATGTTTTGCCTTAAGGGGGCAGTGACCAGTTAATTTAAAATTATCAATTTCACGCCCTCGGACAGTATGTATTTAATTCAATATTCCAAATAAGTAGGCAGACAGCAATATGAGTTCGACATTTGTGACCTAGACACACAAGAAGCGTTTACATAAACACAAATATGCTGCTCTATTAGTGCTCCTTACCTATGCAGGAATGTGAAATATCATGGTGCAGCCTCTTTAAAATTGTCCAATTCTGAGGTAAAATATTCACTTTAAAACCATGCCGTGCCACGCTACTTGCGGAACTACAGATTGAATGTTGTATGTGTTCTCAATCATCATCCAGAGGCAAATGCACTATCATGGTGCAAACCAGTTCCCATCCATGAGTTTTCTCTCTCAAATAAATTAAATTCGTTTGAAACTAAACCCAGAAAAAATCAAAGTTGTTTTGATCAGTTTTTGTCACAACATACCCTCAATTCGTATTTGCCCATTTCTGATCAATGGGAACAGGTCAGATGGCCCTGGAATGAGCATTCATCAATTAATACGATGTAAAATCTGAATAAAATACAAAATCAACTACAAAAAAATCATTAAACAATTAAAATGAATTTTAATCAGCAGAAAGTGTAATATTTATAAATTTCACCGGTGCCATTATACGAAACTGGCGGCTAACTGGTCACTGCCACCTAAGATACCTTAGGGACCACAATATACAATGTAAGTATATACATTTACATATCTACAGTTATGTATGAATTCGTGATACCGTACCATGAGTTGAACCACTCAAGTCGGACACGGGGACCCCTGTATTGTTCAGATTAGAGAAGTTCCACTGTCCATTATGACCATTGTGACTAAATAAACATATATCATTAGTCCTGATACGCATACAACTATTTCTTTAATCCGAATAAATTTCCACAGAAGTACAGTGAAACCTCTCTAAACCGGACACCCTGTTGATTGCTTTATTGTTGTTGTTTTTGGGTTGCTTTGCTATTTTTCTCCGATTGTAATTTCTATTCGTAAGCGAAAAGCATGAACACATGTCTTCAAGTGGTCATATGCCTGGTTTTCAGTGGAACCTCTCTAAACCTGACAGGGGGCCTCATACCCTGGGGGCCTCCTAGGGTGTCCGGTTTAGAGAGGTTCCACTATACATTTAAGACATACAATAGCTTACGTATATAGCGCTGCAATCGTACATGCTATTGTATATGTATTGATATTTAAATAGTCGCGCTGGATAGTCAATTAGCGTTCGCGTAATAAATATATATATTGATTTTCAAACACATGGCACAATGTCTGCTATGGACACTGTGATATGTCCAATATATGATATTTCACATGCCATTAGTGCTGGTATATTGTACACACATTGCGAGGTGTGCAATGCATGATCGTTGCCGCATAACCAGCTTGGAAACTATTCAATATGGATATTCACCCAGCTGCAATTTACGTACGTGTTTACCATACTTCCTTGTTGTCTTTCTGTCCAAGAGGAAAATAAACAATTACCGTAATCCGTGCCGTTGTCAATTCCCAAATGTGTTATGTTCGTTTTCCATCATGCATCTAGTATGTTTGACTTGGATGCTGTGTGAGATATGACGCTAACTATTTGTACGAGCGTACGATAAAATGTTGATTAATTATAATGTTTACGTCCGTCCAACCTCAATTATAAAATAATGAAACGACTATATTGGGAACGTGAATAATGATCAGCACTAAGTTTACAATAATAAACTCGGCGACAGTGTTCCGAAGTCGTACAAGACACGTTTCATGCACCGGATTGCTTTGTGCTAGGTGTGATCCCCAGTATGGTCGCTCATTAACATTTTCCTGTGTGTCTCCTTAGCAAAAATGTAACTACCACAATTGATACTGGAAGTCAAATGCAACACGGATAGTTACAGTAGAAGTCACGTATAATCCACGCCAACAATCGCTGAAACGGTAGCACAATACATACAACAATGAACAGCAAAAACAACACTATAATTACCATCAACAACAGACAGTAACAACAATAAACACGCGTTTCGGGGCTGCTGCAAACGTTTGAAGAACGTGTAATGGCTTAAACTGCTATGGCATAAACGAGAGAGAAAGAAACAGAAGGAGATGATGATGATGTTTTAACAACCATACCGCGCTAAGGGTTCATCTTCTTTCGAACAAGAGGAACCTATGTTTTAAAAGTGTTCAATCCAACACGTGGCCTTTGGAAATGCACACGTAGTTCAATATGTGCAAACACTGTGGAGTCATATGAGCCGGCTCATATGAATCCACAGTTTTTGTAAACATTTCATTCGGAAATTCTTCAGAAATTCTTAAAAAAAACAACAACACACACACACCTATTTTGGGTTAATGGATTAGTCAAAAATACTGTCATGGACCAGTCAATGTAAGATAGTCCGGGGTGAATGGGTTAACTGCTGAACTGATTGTGGACTGGAAGTAGTTTATGATCATTAGCGTGAATGATCTAAGGCCGGTGGTCTATTGATGATGATTGAACATGCTGTGTGAGGCAGGTTTGGGTAACTATAAAATTGCTATATCCGAGGAGAAAAGCAAATGCGTGTCTATCTGTGTGGCTGTGACTGGAGAAATGGGCACTGCACTGTCTGATCAGGAGAGCAGCAAATCCACGTTTGATGGGTAGAATAGAAATCCGATCGTAACCGACTGAAGTTTGACACAACCTGTCACTGTGACGGTGTAAATCCGAACCGGCCTGCGTCACGTGACACCAAACCCCCAAGGGCTGTTGCAGTGTAGAGATCTGCTTCTCGCTGCCGTTTCTTCGAGGATGTGGGTGGAGGTGGAAGTTCCAAATCTGCCCCACTAATGGTGCATGCCATTGTGGTACCCTTACCGATAGCGACAGGTGAAATTAAACTAATAGGGTCACTGTAATTTATCGTGTTGTCCGAATTACCATTCAGTAGAAAATAAGTCCCTGTATTTAGTTGGTTATTCATAATTAAGAGCGTGGAACTAATTACACCACTATTGGTCCGAATGTCCTGGTTTTCCAGAAAGGTAATGTCTTCTTTTGAGAAATTTACTTTTTGCTCCCCGTATTTATTATTCTGGAGAAGATAGGTGCGCCGTCTCTCCTTCATAGCAGCTGATTGGTGTTCTGCTGGTGTCGAAGTTCCATCATAATGCGATTTTTTTATTACATGTTCAATTAATTTTAACTCTGTTTCAAATTTAGAGTTACAAATTAAGCATAAGTTCACGCCAAAATAGAATGGCAAATACGTAGTTAAATGCCTGCGCAGTTTTTGCTTGGTTCTAAACCGCTTGTTACAGTTACGACATTGTTTAAGAACCATAAATGAATTGACACCATTCAAGAGAAATGGCTGTAAAATATATGTGATGTCCCGATTAACACTAACAAAACTATTTTTGTATCATTCCTAAAGTGACCGTGTAATTGAAGAAGTCAATTCCATTCCTCGTTTGAACTTGGTAGGTTTAATCTCATTGTATGATTAATTCCGCACACTTTAAATACATTTAAAATCCCTTACAATTGCGCAAGCAGATTCCAGTGAGTAATTAAATCCATTTCAGTTGCACAAGTTGATTCCAGTAAATAAATAATAGTTAACTAGGAAATATATATTAACTATGAATGTTCTAGTCCTAAGAAAATATAATGACTACCACTAATCTTTTCACTGTATATATACCCGAGTCACCCTTAGGGTGGCTCCCTCACCCTCCAAACACCCATGCTGGTGTGTCCAGAATCTTAGGGAATATCCATTGTCTTGAAATGACACATTGTTCTCCTGACCTTCCCAGGAAGTTTATCCAGCTTGTCCCAAGAGAAATACCTGCAACACCATTAAGCTGATAATATACACATTTATTTGACAATTAGCACCACTAGAGTTCAGTGTACATCAGCACATGACCTTAAATCCCATTCATTATAGACCTTAAAATTTAAGGTAACGATGATAACTAATTTCTTCCGCCATACATCTAAATTCTCTTCATCAACTCCCATTAATTCCTGCTGTGTGCCATGGTCACTGGCAGTTTTGATTCAGGTATACAAATATTTTGCCATGCCATTCACTCATCTAAAATTTGGCAAACATTGTTTTGCTTCCTCTCCTGCATGAAGACAACAACGCTATGCAAATTTAAACCGGTCAGGTTGGCGACATTTCCTCTTGGGTTTTGAGTAGGTCGACAGTGCCATTTTCTCAGATTCCCCTTGGGCTGGTTTCTGCACATTTTTCCTTCGGTGCCCTTCCCTCCTTGGGCTCCCTTTATCATGGGATGGAGAAACTGCAGCAATACCATTTCCTTTTCCTTGGGCTTTCTTCTGTACAGCTGGCACCCAGTCTGGCACAATATCTGAGCAGTATGGTTTTATCCTGTCATGGTGCATGGTGGTATTGTCCAGATAGCTGGTACAGCAGGTCTCTCAATTTCTGAGTTACCACAAATGGGCCCTTCCAGGGATTTGACCGCAGTTTAGGGCTAAGCCCAATCTTCTTGGTACTGTCCAAACAGTAAACCAGATCATCAACCTTGTAACAGGTGTGAGCTAATCTGGTGTCATGGTCACGTTTTTGATGTTGGGCTGCTTCCTTCAAATGGGAGCGTACAAGATGTTGTATCTCACATCCGGTCCCACATGTCACAAACATAGGCTGCTGTAGACACTGGCTCACAGGGATTCCCCGGAAAGCCAAACTTGAGGGTTATGGGCTGATGGACTTCCCGGCCCAGCATAAGCATGTTTGGACTGAACCCAGTACTTTCGTGGACGCATGAACGATAAGCCGAGGTTAGTAAGGGCAGATGCTTGTCTCAATCTCTCTGATTCTCACTCACGTATGCTGAAATCATTGCCAGCAGTGTCTGATGATATCGCTCCACCATTCCATTTCCAGCAGGGTGATATGGAGTTGTCAGGGTTTTGTTTACACCCAGAATTCTGCAAACTTCCGTGAACCGTTTAGAAGTGTAGTTACTTCCCCTGTCGCTATGCAAATCCAACATCAAGCCCAGTCGTCAGGTAAATTCATACACAATTTTGTCTGCAACGGTTTCCGCCAGTTGATTAGGCAATGCATAAGCCTCTACCCACTTTGTGAACTGATCCATGACCACCAATATGTACTTATTGTTCCGTTCCGAAACTGGGTAGGGTCCAGAAATGTCTGTTGCCACTCTATCCATGGGCGCTCCAACAACGTAAGTTGCCAATGGGGCCTTGGCTTTCTTATTTTGTCGTTTCCTCTCACCACATACAGAACATTTCCTTATCCATATTCCAACCGAGTCTTTCATTCGGTACCAGTAGAAGTTGAGTTTCAGCTTACTTACTACTTTCTTGACCCCAAGATGTCCAGAGAACTTGGAATTGTGTGCGGCGTCTAGTATTTCCTTCTGTAGGGTCCTGGGTACAATAAGCTGCATAAACCTCTCTCCTTTAAATTTTGGGTACCAATATTTATAAAGCACCCCGTTTATAAGTGCTAGCTGTGGCCACAAGAGCCACAGGTGTCTCGTAACAGGACTGTATGCTGCCACATCGTTCCTCCCTGGTCGCACTGAAACAGTTTATTTCCAACCAAGCACAATGTCAATGTCTGGGTCAGCCCTCTGTAGTCTTGCTAGAGTAACCTCTCATATATGAGGGCACTTTAAACCTCAGAGTAGCATCAGAAGATTTATGAGAGGATCCAACATCAGCGGCATCATGGCAGCTAGAAGATTCCCCGTTGACATCAGCTGCTTTAGACGTCCCAGGTTTAGCCGCGTGCTCACTCACTCGGATGTGTCGGATATACAGCGCTGACAGATAGTTACTTGCACCCATCAAACACGTCCGAATAGAAGCTACCATGCTCAATGCCATCATTATAGCGAAATACGGTAGAAAGTTTAACAAAGTAAACACAAACTTTGGAGCAACTGTCCTTGTGATCTCTGTAGCTGCTTTTGTACCCGGGGCAAGTCTATTAATCCTCAATGGCACTACATTGTCCATCTGCATGAATGATGACCACTGCTCGTGCTTCTTTTGGCAATCTATGCAGCCGAAGCATGGCAACTCGGATAGGATAGTTTGTCCATCATAACAATCACAAGCAGCTGGGTCACATACTAGCCGCGAAAGTGCATCCGCATTGCCGTGTTTCTTGCCCTTACGATGCAGTATTGTGAAGTCGTATTGTAACAAAATTTCTAACCATCTTGCCATCTGATTTTCTGGTTCTTTGAAGGACATTACCCATCTCAGGGCACTATGGTCAATCCTTATTAGAAATGTTCTTCCCAGTAAGTACTGTTTAAAATGCTGTATAAATGTCACCATTGCTAACATCTCCAATCGTGTCTTAGTAATGGACTTACTAGCGTATGCCACTGGCCTCTCCTCTTCTCTTCCTGTCCGGTCACACCACTGCATTTGTGATAAAACTCCACCCACTCCCCGATCAGATGCATCAGTGTCTAAAATAAACAGACCCGTGTCTTGTGGTAACGCCATTACTTCTTCCCCGGTGAGTACAGTCTTCAGATCTAGAAATGATTGTTCACACTCATCTGTCCAAATGAATGCTTGTCCGGCCTCTAACAAGCGATTCATAGGGGATGCTCTAACGGAGAAGTTTTTGATATAGCGCCTATAATAGGAACAAAATCCCAAGAATGAACGTACTTGTTTAACAGTTTGTGGCCTTTTCCAGTTTTGAATGGCTTCCACTTTCTCCACACTGGGCTTGATTCCACGTTTTGTCACGGTATGTCCGAGAAATGATACCTCAGGTCGGAATAAATTACACTTAGTGGGTTTCAGTTTACATCCAGCAGAGCTTAGTCGTCTGAACACTTATTCCATATGAGAATCAAAAGTGTCTGAGAATACAATTATGTCATCCAGATAAATTAGCAATATTTTCCACTGTAAACCTCTAAACACCAGCTCCATGCACCGTTGAAACGTACTTGGAGCATTGCAGAGCCCCATAGCCATTTTGTTGTATTCGTAAAGACCACTCCTTGTCACAAAAGCAGTCTTTGGTTTGTCCTCTTCACGCACTCGCAGCTGCCAGTACCCACTCTGCAGATCCAAGGTGGACAGGAATTTGGCATTACCGAGATTGTCCAAACAATCGCCAATTCGAGGTAATGGGTATGCGTCCTTGAGAGTGACCTCATTCAGTTTCCTGTAGTCCGCACAGGGTCGTATCGTTCCATCTTTCTTTAACACGTATACCATTGGGGACGCCCAAGGCGATGACGACTCGCGAATCACCCCGGCTTCTAACTGTTCTTGTATGATCTCTTCTTCTTTACACAAAAACGCCATTGGTGGTCGTCTTGGGGATTGTTTAATAGGTCTCGCATCATTCGTATCAATTCTATGTTCCGCAATCGATATCTGTCCCAAATCAGAACTGGATTTAGCAAACACACCTTCGTTTTTACTCAACAGTTTGAACAGCTTTTGTTGTTCATCTTCTGACAATGTCTTTGCAGATCGATCAAATAAATCTTGAATATGACAATGCAAGTGGTCTCGGCTACATACCCGATTCATTTTAAGAGTTGGTCCTGTATAGTTCGTCTTCTGATTCTCAGAATCTTCGAATGGTACACTTCCTGCAACTTCATGAATCACTCCCAATGCAGCTCCTTTGTTGAGTCGAATTTCTTCCATTGAAATGTTCGATATTCTGACTGGTAGGCCATCTTTGTTGTAAGTCGTGTCAACTAATGTATTCGCAATTAAAATGTCACCATCATTATGCTGTCTGTCTTCTAAAATAATACCGACATCACTTGAGAAACAGTCACTGGTAAATTGTCCTTTTACTACCATTTCACTGTTGGCAGGTACTCGTACATTGTCCTTGCAGTATACCCTAGCACACAGTGGCATTTTTTCAATGATACACGGATACCGCTTCCCATTCAATTTAAATCCGGATTTGGTACCAAGTAAATATTTATGTTCCAAAAGAAAGTCCAAACCAATTAACCCATCTTCTTGTATATCTACCACATACATTTCCCATGTAAATTCGGTGTTTCGTGCCCAAAATGATATGTTGGTCGTTCCCTCAATTGTCAGCTGTCCTCTATCAGCAACTTCTAATCTAATAGACGGATCTGGTTTATGAAGGGAAATGCTTGTCAAAGACGCCATTTTATTAAACACATTTGATGACACTATAGTCACTGCACTTCCAGTGTCTACTACAAATTTACAGTCTAAAGTTTCTATATTTAAAGGCAGAAACATTGTTACTCCAGCTTTCACCATTTCACAAGACAGTTTGGTTGTGGAGACCGAGCCCAGGCCGACAGGCTCAGTCTGATTTAGTTTCCCCTTTGCTTACTTGCATTCACCCCTGTGGGACACTCATTCGCGTAATGTCCCAACCTGTTGCATCGATAACACTCAACTGTTGCCTTGCTGTATGCTCCATTAGCCTTGTTTCCTTGTCCTTGAAACAAATATTGACCAGGCTGTTTAACTCCTTGTGGTGACTTAGCTTCCCCCCACTGCTTCAATTTCTCGCTAACTATCTTCTCAACTTCAACCAATGTCACCCGGCTCTGATCTTTCTGTGGTGGTTTCACTGGCTTGGATTTGACTCCCGCTGTATTTATTGGCTCTTCAAATTTAACCATACGGACTTTTTGACCTCTTCCAACGTTCTCCCTCAGGCTGTTATAGGTCTCTACCATTTCCCTTGCATCATCAATGGTCTGTGGATCTTTCATTCCTACCGCAACTGCCAATTGTTGATCACTCATACCTTTCAGGAAATGTCTGACACTGATTGTCTCCCTCGTCCTCTTATCAGCTGTAGGGTAACCTTTGATCACTAGACGCTTAATATCGGCTGCATATTCAAGCAACTTTTCCCTTGGTGTTAACTTACGCATCTCCAATTCGTTTAGATAGGATGCACTGGTTCTCCTCTCTTTAAACCTTGATTCCAGTGCATGTTTAAGTGCGTCATACGACTGCGTTGTTACCTGTGATAGCTGAAATACATATTCTGCAGCATCCTCACGTAGACTGCTCGTGAGTCTAAACAATTTGTCATGTTCGGTCCATCTGCATGTCAAAGCTGTGGAGTGAAACGGCTTGATAAAGCTATCCCATGACATTTTCTCATCAAATATCAGTTGCCTTGGCAATGGAATATCATACTGTCGTTGCCTCACATCTTCAAATAATGCATACATGATGCAAGGGAGGCGGTGGTGGCTACCTCAGGCCGATGTCTCTGGTTGCTTGACTGTTCTGGATTCTGTGCAGTTACATGTGCTGGTGCTACGTTTACCGGTGCCTCGGCATATGGCGGAGTATTTTCGTTTCTGGCCGGCAGTTCATTTTGAAGAGCATAGCGAACTCTGCGGTCCATTCTCCACTGCTCTGGATGAGTATCACCAGATCGACGTTCCTTTTCCTGCATTTCCCTGATGATTTCATCTTTCTCCTTACACATGTCGGTCATCCTCCTGATAAATTCTGACTATGTCCCCTTGGCGCTGTTCCTGATCCTCGCTCTGCCGATTTAATTCATCTCTTAGCCGGTCACAACAACTATCTGACTGAATACGCTGTTCTGCCATCTGTTCATCAGCCATCCTCAGCTGTTGTTTTAATTCTTCCATTTCCTGTTCCATCTTCCTTCGATCATCATCCTCTGCTAGGTCCTTTTCTTTGTATGTAGTGCGCTTTGGACCCATAGCTAATCTATTAACACACTATTAGTAAAATGTTCTTTATTCCAGCTTATACACATCAGGTGGGGAATTATTGCTTGGTGTTGTTAAAATGTTCTTTAGTTTGGCATTTTCTAATTCCACTTCCTGTATTATTCTATCTTTTTCATTGATTATTTTGATGATTCTGTTTTTGTAAGATTCAATAGTTTTTGCATAATGCTTCTCTTCCCTGTATAAATGTTCAAGTAGGTTTGTTTTTTTCTAACTGAATTTGTTTTAGTGTCACCTCAATATCGTCTAATGCCTTCGCATGGACATAATGTTATATTTACACCATAGTCGTTTGCTCGGAATCACTACTTTCCTTGTCACCTTCTGGTTGTTCCTCTTGTCTCAGCTTTTGCCGCAAGTGTAATAGTTCAACCTGAAGGGCGTGTATTTCCTTATTTTTCGATGTTCTCAGCATGTATGTCATGTCCTGATATGATTTAATTACACTATTATGACGATCCTCTTGGTTTCTTAGTTTAATTGACACAGTTTCCTGTTCCCGTTCAGTTTGGTCAAGTCTAATTTCAAGTTCTTGAAAATTAACCTCCAGACTTCTCATTTGCTGCATAGATAATTGCCAAAGGTGATCTAAAGAAGCTTCTGTATTTGTTGAAGCATCAAGTCTGCTCTCATTATGACTTCTCTGCTGTCGTTGGCGACTTATGCTAACCCCCATTAGGTAAACAATTCATTTAGCATTAATATTTCGGATTTGTGTACAAGTTTGTATCCCACCGCTGTGCCACCAATTGTAGCGCAATCCTTTTACCTCCGTAAACTCAGCCCTTGTTGGACTGAATTGGTCGGCTGATGGTCTCCTTTTGTCAGGACTGAACTGTTTCGCTGCCACCAGGACACCTTTTGGTCAATTAGAAACCGAGTGACGTCAGTTGCTGATTCTTCACCTCAATGTGATAATAATTTGTCTGTCGCAACGTCAGATGAAAAAAAAAACAGAAATGTTACAATTCTTTAGTAGTACCAATTGGAAACTCAAATTGTAGAGAAGGCGTTCGTTCAGGAGTACATATTTTTAATGTGGTTAATAAAGTAAATGTACAAATCCAAGTCACGCATGAAGTAGTTCAGAAACACAAGCTCCTACTTCCACATTCCCCTCCGTTAGGGAGTTGGCTCGACGGCCTTCCCTGACAAACACCCCAGTAAAAATAAGTAACAGTTGCAATTTGCTTAAAAGTTAATAATTCCGTCCTTGAATTTAGATCACAGTAATTCCGAAACTAAAGTAGGTTATTTAATTTATCCAAAGGAGCCAAAACAGAATGCTCTTTAAAACCCAAAACTGGCACTCCCCCTTCAATCGGGAAATCTCAGCCTTTATACATCTCGGTGATTCAGGTACCTTTAATGGTGACCTTGAGTAAGGTCTACCTTTAAGTGGTTACCTTTTATTTTAAGGTTAACCTTTAATTGAATTAAAGGTTATGGTGAATCAGGCAAGAAAGTGTCTTGTCAAATATTCCCTCCCAAGATAATAGATGATAATGCACTATACGTGTGTCTACAACAATATTCATATGAGCATGGCAATTTAAACTTATATCACACAAGACAGGTCACAAGAGATTGACTGGCTACATAATATAATAGTGTCCTTCTACATCTTTTTGTAATGCCGCTGGCTAGAAACAGTCAGTCAGTTCATGCCTTAATGAGATAAGCATTAACACTATAATGTTTTTATATTTATAAGTGAGACCCATGCTCAATTAAACAATGTTGTAGTAAAATACAAGAAATATGGTGTACGATTGTCATTTTAACTTTCATACAGAGAACATACCCTTCTACCAGCCCATAACTGTATGTTATTCTCTTCTCCCAGCCCATAACTGTATGTTATTCTCTTCTCCCCACGGGAATACTAAGTCTGGTGACCACACTTGAATATTCTCATAGAGCCGGTTAAATGTGTGATCATAGCCCATTGACATATTGCATATTTATTAGTGGAGAAACAAGACGAACACACAGTTTACCACGAAGTATTCACGGTCTCAATCGTCTCATAGAGACGGGTCAAATGAGTGGTCGTTAGAGAGAGAGAGACGGGTCAAATGAGTGGTCGTTAGATATACATATTATGCCACACAGCTAGGAGCTACTATGTCTGGTAACTGCTCATTTACCAACAAGACTGGGCAATGTTTATCAACTTTGCTTTTCTCAAATCATATCAACTGGATGAGTACTGTTGCTAAATAAAGATGACCTACAAAAAGGTCTACCTTACGCTTGGCAGTGAGCCAGCCTATGTCTGCACAAGGTTCCACAGTGATGTAGTGGGTATTGTGATAAGGCTCCTAATTGGTTTGACCCAGTTTAAGGTCTACCTTTAGCTTGGCAGTGTGCCAAGATTAAGGTCACTATGAAAAGGTCAATAGGGTCCATATGCAGTTGTAATAGCTTCCCCATGCATCTGAGTGAATAGAGGCTTTACAGCCCATCACACCATAACTGTTAATTGACCAGTGGTTAACTTAGGGTAACAATATATTTCCCATTGCAGCAAATAATTAATTAAGACGTGTATATAACTGGGAAAAGTTTGCCACAATATGATAACATTTCAAATAAAAGTAGCTGTTTCTCTCTGTCTCAATTATTATTAGTCTTACTTACTTATAAACGATAGTGATTGCATTAAATTGCATATACAGTGATACCTCTCTAAACCGGACACCCTGGAAGGTCCCCAGGGTGACCGGCTTGGAGAGGTTTCACTGTAAATCAGGCATTTGATCATTCTGAGTATTGTGAAAATCTAAAAAAAAATGCCTGAACACCGTTTGCGATCAGTGTATGCCCTGATCAGCCTGCGCATGCGCAGTCTGGTCAGGGCATACAGTGTTTATAATTCAATTAATAAACTAGGATGCTTACTACTACTACTACTACTACTACTACTACTACTACTACTAATACAGTGACTCCTCTCAGCCAATCAAACTGCTTGATTGCGAACTGGCATTGCCAACAGATGTTCAAAACACTTGGTAATCTGGACAAGATTTATAACACAGGCGATTGTATATCGAAATTATATATGTAAACTCTAATGAATGTGGACCATTACGACGCGATGAAGAGTCATACAGCATACTTACTATGTTAGTCACGCAGCCGAGTTACGTTTTTTTGTTATCTTGATACTTTCTGACAGGTTTCGTTTTGATGGCATTCAAGTCGGGTATGTTTGCCTGCAACATCGGAGTCGGATTTCACATTACTGCTTGCGGGTGTTCATTGTTTGTGCCAGAATGTTTGAGGACGACATTTATCATCATGATTGTGCGTGTAACATATACGGTGTATACGTTCACCCGACTTTATTTAGTAGCTAGCTGCGCATTGACCATATACATGCTGAATGATAGAAAACTATTTTATCAGGTAATGAGTTTTGTATTAACAGAATACGTACAGAATGATTACAGAATGTCGTATCAGGCCTTGAGCTGATGCGAATATCTGGTTTGCAATGGATTGAAAACCGACGTTTCGTTGGTCGAACGGTGTCACATGACGTTACAGGTAAACAATGTCAGTGTAAGGACGCAACGTAACACAAGTCCGTGTTCTTTTCAACGAAACTTATTATTAGCCGATCTATTTATAGATCGGCTATATATTGGTTATCCATTGGTTTGTGAAAAAGTTTGTAACCACCCTTTTCTCCTATATTCTGTAATCTACAAACGCGAAATTTGTTGTATCACTTCCAAATTATATCAACAGGACAATTTTTCATTTTTGGCCATTATCTCTGTTGAAAACTTTAAATATAGCGAAATAACACAATTTGGCTATAAATAAACGTTTTCACTACAAGAGTTCGGTAAACGAAAGTTAGGCGGTAAACAAAAGTTAGGCGGTTTGCCTTCTAGTCCAGGAATTGTAGGTATATGTATAAGAGTCCGGCACCTCGTGTTAATTTATGACGCCCGGTGTCTTTATAAACTTGAATGTATAAGGTTTCCAAAAAATCCGGGTGCCATTTTTTAAACCAAGTTTAAGGTCATTTCAATGTCATTGAACTTTATGCTTGACGGAAGTCGAAAATTGCCAATATATGTGTCAATAGGTCATGGTCCTTTACTTGGAAATTGGTGTAAGTTGTTAACAAACATTTCTGATGGATATATTAAAGAATTTACGTAAACTACACTAATATTCAGTATATAATTCGGGTGCAATCAAGAAGTTTGATTGGCTGTGCCTGAGCTGTAGCACATCCACGTGTAGCTCGCGGGAGGTGACGTAAATTGTATGTTGGTAACAATGCACCCAAACAACCAGATATACCGAAATAACACATAAAACACCGAAGTATGAACCGTTCTTCAGGAACCTATGGTTTCTACATATACGCAGCGTAGGGACGAACTCTAAGAATACTAAATTTCTTTCATTTTTGGCACCACGTAGGGATGAGAATTAAGAACCTGGAACGCAGTTTCTACACCGGGCAGTACAGGAGAAGCTGTCTAAACCGGACACCCTACACACATTTGTATGCTTAATGTTGATGGATTTAATTGTCACGTTACCCGATGTTATAATGCATGTTCATGATCGTACAGCACATATGCATGTATTGTAGTGCTCATTTGTCTAAATTACAGTGGAGCATCTCTAAGCCGGACACACTGGGGACCTCCCATGGTTTCCGGTTTACAGAGGTTCCACTGTAACCCTAAATGTTATTAATGTTCGTCTTTTCCCGGTGTAGAAACTAAGGAATGAACTTTAGGCCCTTATGATTTGTTCTTATGCGGAGTAGAAACGAAGATATGGACTATTAGGGGGTCGGTTCACTAAGCTTCGTACGACTAAAATGTTCGTAAGTGAAAATTTAGAATATTCTGGAATTTCAATCGATAGATTTACATTTATTGAACATAACAATACATGTAATTCCAATACTTGTTTGCAAGATACCATTGTTAATGCGAAATTTACAGACTATCATAATGTTGCACTTACGAACAGTTTAGTCGTACGAAGTTACTGAAACGGTCCCAAGATTCTTAATTTTAGTCTCTACCCGTCTTAGAAAGTGAGAAGCGAAATTTGAGGCTTTTAATGGTAGTCGCCAACCCGGCAAGGGACGAACTTTAAGGTTCTTAAGTTTGTTTTGTAATAGCGGCGTTTAAACGAATGAGCGAAATTTCATTAACTAGCCACCATAATACTAGTATGTTGTATTGGGAGAGGCGCAGTATGTCTTAAGGCAAGACACATATAACTGACAATGAAAGTGTATGGGCGTTACGGATACTGGAATCCGTTTCACTAAACTTCGTACCACTAAAATGTTTGTAAGTGCAAAATTATGATAGTCTGTAAATTTCACATTAACAATGTGTTCTTGTAAACAATTATTGGATTTACATATATTGAGCATAAGCTGCATATGCAGCCTATGCTCAATACATCTAAATCCATCAATAGAAATTTGCAGACTATTCTAAATCTGCACTTACGAACATTTTAGTCGTACGAAGTTTAGTGAAACGGCCCCCTGGTATGTAAATCTGCTTTACTCCCGTACCGTGCGATGCAGCGCTATTAAACCTAGTTTTACATGTACATTTATAGGGTATCCGGTTTAGAGAAATTCGTTTGTTTTTAATCTCTGTAATCACTGCAATGCGTTGTGTTTTTGCAATCATGAACATATATTATCATTAAGGAAAAAGTACATTACCGTCATATTTATATATGTAGTCATCGGAATGTGATTAAATAAAATGGTATGTGTGGCTAATATCGGTCAAGCAAAATATAGAAACCGAAACTAACCCGTTAAATAAGTAAACTAAGTCATTCATCTAAGACACAAACTGTGCCAAAGTGATTTTGAACACAGAAAACAGTTCCTTACGTTTAATAATTTAACATCTTGGTGAAATAGATTGTTGATATTTAAACATTCATCAAATTGGCCCTTCAGCAGTCAAACGGAAAATAATCGCACGTAATTCCTTAGACGTTATCTCCGTAGACAAACATTTAGAAATATTTCGAAAACTTTCATGTTTCACGAAACACCTGACATGTGTGGATTGCGTTAGATGTATGAGGTGCTTGTGTTTTTATCTAAAGGAAATTGTGGAAACTTGCTTCATAGAAAGTATAATGTATATGTTGCTGGCACATGTCGTCATGTCCAGCAATTAACACGTTATCCTCACTAATCGAGCCAATACTTCATTCCATTTCATATAATAGTGTTTAACTGCCTGTCAACAGCTGAGCTCATTTACACTTAGGTAAATTTCTGCTTCGTGGCTATGTCCATTATAAAAGTAATACGATTATTACTAATCCTGTTACTTTTGGGAATAAGGGCTAAGTGACTAGGGACGGTGTTGAGGACCTGGCACCAGGTCAGGTTTTTCATATTTCAGTTCTGAGTTTGGGATTACCACCACCCCCCCCCCCTCCCCCCTATCAGAACAGGTAACATATGAGAATCGACCCCGTAAACCCAAAAAAACTTCAACAAAGAAATTCAAAGTAATTTGACCTTGACATTGGGCACAGGGGCCGCACGGTTGGGGGGTAGAATGAAAATATGGATGATGATAAACACCCATGTGAAGTTTCAAGGTAATGGGCGAAGCAGTTACAGAGATATAGTATAACAAAAAACTTTTAACCAAAAAACTTTAACCAGACGTAAACCGATTTCTCTGATGTTAAGTTTTGTAACGAGACTAAGTATGTGATATTGACCTTGGGATCAGCGGGGATATGTCACAGCATGATAGTAGAGCCTTAGAGGAATGCATGCATGAAATATTAAGCTTTAACTATTCGGAAATTGAATACACAGTCGTGTATTTCGTTTCGCATAATCATAGAGACCCTGTTTATGAACCTAAGTTTACCACGTCTTCACACGCAAAATTTCATTTTTAGTAATAATTCAACTCGGTGTTTTAGTACTGAACCCGTTGACCCGGCCTTAACTAACCATAGCTGTTGATATGCCGTTAAACGCGAACAAATAAACATACTTTTGAATGGTGACTTTGTAGGCCAGTTAACCGCGTTGAATCCACTATTTCACCTGTATGGGGTGTGGGTGGGGGAATCCCAAAATCAGAAAATAATATTTTCAGTAAAAATGAAGCATAAAAGTAATATGATTAATACTGCTCTGACTACTTTGTATTGCGTATAAAAGGATTCAACTCTCAATTAACAAGAAGTCGTGGATTTGGCACAGCATGGTAGTAGAGCCTTACAGGAATGCATGTGTGAAATATTAAGCATTTTAGATGAAGGAAATAGAAGTTATAACAATATTTCTCTGATGTTAAGTTTTGTAAAGAGACTAAGTATTTGACCTTGACCTTGGGATCAGCGGGGGTTGGACGGTCGTGCATTTGGCACAGCATGGTATCAGAGCCTTACAGGAATGCATGTGTGAAATATTAAGCATTTTAGATGAAGGAAATAGAAGTTATAACAATATTTCTCTGATGTTAAGTTTTGTCAAGATACTAAGTATTTGACCTTGACCTTGGGATCAGCGGGGGTTGGACGGTCGTGGATGTTGCACAACATGGTAGTAGAGCCTGACAGGAATGCATGTGTGAAATATTAAGCATTTTAGATTAAGGAAATAGAAGTTATAACAATATTTCTCTGATGTTAAGTTTTGTAAAGAGATTAAGTATTTGACTTTGACCATGGGATCAGCAGGGATTGGACGGTCGGACGGTCGTGGATTTGGCACAGCATGGTAGTAGAGCCTTACAGGAATGCATGTGTGAAATATTAAGCATTTTAGATGAAGGGAATCGAAGTTATAGCAATATTTCTCTGATGTTAAGTTTTGTAAAGAGACTATGTATTTGCCCTTGACCATGTGATCAGCGGGGGTTGGACGACGCTCTACCTACTGAGCTAATCCGGCCACCTTATTTACATAATGCGAGTCAATATAGTGATTTTATACTAGTACGAAGCACGGTTGGCAAATATTTGCAGCGTTATACGATTGCAAATCTTCAGTTTTCTCATAAGATAATCCCCTGCTACTTAGCATATCAACCGCAGTGTGTGCGACCGGCATTTAAGTGTAATATATTAATAAGATCTATTGCATGATTAGATTCCACGAAAACAATTTTATGATCTGATGGTCGGACACCATAATAGACGACATTAATCTGTGTTATACAACAAACGATCTGACAATAATACGAGATGTAGCCTGGTAAAACAGGGCTTATGGCAATGGAGACCAGTGTAGCTCCTGCTCCATAAAACCAGTATGCAAATGATTTAGCTCATTACATGCTCCTGATCTGGTGCCAGGTGTCGCAGGTGGAAGACACATTAAACAATTCTCTAACCCCACCCCATCCAAATATACAGCACAATACCAGATGGGTGGGGCAATGTGATTTTTTTAGTAAACATAATGTACGGTACCGGTACGAGATCACGTGGGTGTGGTAATGGGATTTTTTTAATGGGCATTTTTTTTTTGGTTTCCGAGTCTTCCACCTGTGCCAGGTGGCCCTTCCAAAACTGACAAAGATTCGCACTGGATGAAAAAATGCCAATCTAACCAGAGTCAAATCACCAAATGTTGAACTTGTGCGCTGGATACATGAAAGTAGTTTTTAATTGTCCAGTCATAATTATGACCTGCAACGGGCAATCGGGTTATCCCTGGTTGTAACAATTTCTGTAGCTGAAAACCAAATTCCAAATTACAGATATTTAGTGTTATATACCAACTACAAAGTAAATATCGGTAGGGAGAAAACATTTACATAATGTATAAGTTTCAGGTTTGTGAATTTCGAACAGAAAACTGTCTACGTGATGTAAATTGGGCAAATTATTTATAAATTATAAACATGATACCAGGAAGATGTTGGAAGTATTATTCAGGTATATTATATTCGTTGTTAATGTTGTCACATGTACCACGCTATCTCCCACACAAAAATATATTTTAGGATATTCACGTCAGTTACAAACTTATTCGGCTTACCCAATTGTCGGTGAATGGCCACGGATACAGGTGCACAAAGAGCTATTTTAGAACATGACATGTTGAAGAGAGTTTCTGTTTACATTACTTTAACACTGTCAACCCTAAGGAGCATCATGTGCAAACACTGTAGATCTTCAATATTTGTTTCTATTTTCAAGATTTTGAAAAAGAAATACCATTTTACGATCGCCAGGGAGTTTCTTACCCACTACCAATGGGTCTAGGCTACTTAAATGTGTCCCAGGGTCTATCAATGTGAGGTAGCTACTAATGAATTTTAACGAACATCCCACTAACGTATCAAGAGATATGCAAAAGTTGGATGTATGTCCAAGTTTTGGCGGACGTGACATATATGTCAAGGAAAGTAGGTCATGGTCATCTGAATGGCCCGAGATGGTTAGGTATCAATATAAGCAGACTACTGATGAAGTTTGGCGAAGATCCGACAATCATATGATGAGATATGCGAAATTTGGATGTACACAGTTTTGACGGACATGACCGATATTGCAAGGAAAGTACACAGGCCTCGACAAATCCACTCATCCACTCGTATTGATGAGTGAATTTTCGATCTGGAAGAGTGGTAAGTTGAGGGAGTGCGGCATAATCATTAACATATATATAAGAATATATTAGTTTAAATCTGGACGAGTGGAAAATTAATAATTTGTCGAGATCTGATTACAGTACGTCAACATTATATTATTGCCCTAAAAATCCTGAGTTAACCCTTAGATCGCTACACAGTACACACAACAATTGTCGCCTGCTGTTGCTTTATATTTTGCTTTATTTCTCAATAAAAAACATGGTTTGATAGCACTTCAGAATCATTTCCAATGGAAAGGAAATGATTCTGAAGTGCTGTCAAATCATGTTTTTTAATGATAAAAATGGAAAATAGAAAATAAACAGCAAACAACAAGAAATTAAGATAGTGGTGTAAGGGTTAGTACATGTATATGGGAATGGTATCATGTACGGTAGGCTGGTTGATATCATGTTACAATGCCAGATACGTTGTATACAATATGTCACAACTATTGTCCTATTGTGGTACATGTGGATAGACACAATATAAATGTGAAAGGTAAACGCAAGCTAAATTACGCGTCCAAATTGGGCAAATATGCGGATATACAAATGTACTGGCTGTGACTGGAGAAGTGGGGCTTATGGGTTTTGCGATCAGTGTAGACCCCGATCAGACTGTGCATCCGCCATTCCATCAATGAATCACCCGTCATGCTTCTAACAATCAATACATATCTTTATCAGGCTACAGGGGCGTGCTATTTGATCAGGAGCTACACTGGTCACAAATGCCATAAGCTCCATTACTCCAGTCACAGCCACATATAAGGAGCTAGGTCAACGACGTTGTTTATATAGATACAAAGATACAAGTGTTGGGAATAACGGCATATACACTCAATAAATGTCGGCCTCCGTGACAATATGTGGCTTATCGTCGACTTTCCGACTAGTGTAGCTTCTGATTAGGCACACACTGATCTAAATTCTGTATAAGATTAGTACCCAGGCATATCATTGAATACATGACAAATTGTGTAGGTCCTGATTAGACTGAGAAGATAAGCAGCTGCTCCGAGTCTACATTTGTCGCAAAAGCAATACGCCTTATTTTCTCATGTGGTTTCAAGTCCTTGTCTGGTAATCTGTTACCCCCAGTCTATAAAATATAGAAAGCAAGATGATAAAGTATAGAAATCATAAAACATAGAAATCAATATGAGAAAGCGACATGTACAACGCGAGTGGAAGTTCGCCATATTCGGCTTAGTTAATAGGATCTTAAATGAGTGAACGTGAATGGGTTTGACGTCGCAGCAACAGCTAAGGTGAGACCTCAGTTTCAAGTCCCATCCAAAACACTAGTGAAATGGAAATATTATGAAAGTATTATTGTCTTACCTAGTGTGGGGATGGAACCCACAACCTAAGGTATTGAATGCCAATGTAGTAACCACTAGACCACAACCCATGGGTGAAGATGTGATATAATATTTGCCAAAAAGAGATTTCTCTCAACGTGTTTAATAAATATATTACCGGTAAATCAACACAAATTCCAGATTCAAGCACGTGCCCGCAGTGGTTTGGTTGGTTACTGTAGATTGACGTCATTTCCCATTAGCCAACCAAATCAGTGTGTGTCACGTGATTCGATATTCGGCTAATATTCATTTTTAATCAGGAAATGAACGTGTTTGATTTTAAAAAGCGAATTAGGTTAGGTTAGTGAGATGCGTTTTTAGTGCAGTTTACACTCGAAATTTTTGAGATTTATGTTAATGTATTAGCAACTGTAAAATCTATGCCGAAAACACACCACAAGCAGCGGTTTGGACACGCAGTAATGCGTTGCATAGGCGAGTTCCACAAGACTACATCGTGTGGCTGCTCTGACAATGGTGGCGAATGGGAGTTTTACATATTTCTAAGTACTATTATTATTACACCCGGGCGCATTTGAATTGTTTTGTACATTGTTTAGAAAGGTGTTTCATGTATATGCAAACACTAATTGAACATCAAATACACGCTAGAATCACCTGTGGGTTAGTGGATGATACTTAATAGTCACAAATTGTAACTTTTGAGTTACTGATGTTCATTGCAGTGATCCACGTCAATATGTTGAACTGTAATGGAATTTCGGCCCGATTTAACACGTAATTTTTGCTTCCACAGCCCATAAATATGTGTGACATTTATTCGCCTTGTCAGTGGTAACTAATTTGCCCGTAACTAACGAAATGCTAAAAGCAGATGCTTGAGGTGAATATATTTGAAGACCTACAATATTTATCGAAAATTGAAATGTGTGGTGTTTGAGCGTGCCCGAAAATACGGCATTTTTGCGAAGCTGTTTCTTACCATGGAAAAGCTGTATACAAGGTATAGTATATGGAAATGGGTGGGTGGGTAACGTTTTCAAAGTATTGGGTCCTAGCTCCGAGTATTCCACCTGTGATTTAATAGTGATATCAGCCAGTTATAATGCAAGCGTTTGCCGACAGTTAGATAATGGACTGTGAGTGTGTAACTTCCGATTAGTTGCAGCCTGTAGCTCTGTGATCCTCCCGTACAGTACGTACCAGACAGTTTTGCTTTAAAAATTGGCCATATTGTACATCAGTATTTAATGCCACCATAGGGCACCATATTTTCAAAATTTTCCGGGGGTGGTATGCCACCGGACCACCCTAGCCACCTCGCTCGTATGGAGTGCCAGTGGTAACTAATTTGCCCGTAACTAACGAAATGCTAAAAGCAGATGCTTGAGGTGAATATATTTGAAGACCTACAATATTTATCGAAAATTGAAATGTGTGGTGTTTGAGCGTGCCCGAAAATACGGCATTTTTGCGAAGCTGTTTCTTACCATGGAAAAGCTGTATACAAGGTATAGTATATGGAAATGGGTGGGTGGGTAACGTTTTCAAAGTATTGGGTCCTAGCTCCGAGTATTCCACCTGTGATTTAATAGTGATTATCAGACCAGGTTATAATGCAAGCGTTTGCCGACAGTTAGATAATGGACTGTGAGTGTGTAACTTCCGATTAGTTGCAGCCTGTAGCTCTGTGATCCTCCCGTACAGTACGTACCAGACAGTTTTGCTTTAAAAATTGGCCATATTGTACATCAGTATTTAATGCCACCATAGGGCACCATATTTTCAAAATTTTCCGGGGGTGGTATGCCACCGGACCACCCTAGCCACCTCGCTCGTATGGAGTGCCGAGTGTTTCAAAACTTTCATTGCGCGCAAAAGATGTTTTGAAACGTTTGGCAAATCTTTTGCGCGCAAAAGATATTTAGTTGCGCGCAACAGATTCTCGCCGAATGTTTCAGAACATCTTTTACGCGCAAAAAATATGAAAACAAAGTTTTGCGCGCAATGAAATTGGCCAAACGTTTCAAAACTTTCGTTGCGCGCAAAAGATATTGGTTGCGCGCATACTTTGAAAACCAATTTTTTTGCGCGCAATAGATTGTGCCAAACGTTTCAAAACTTTTTTTGCGCGCAATAACTTTCGTATATTTGTTTGCGCGTAAAACATTGGTCAGTTGATTTCGTTGCGCGCAATAGATTGTGCCGAACGTTTCAAAACATTTTTTGCGCGCAAAACTTTCTGTAATCTTTTGCGCGCAACGAAATTGTGCCGTGTGTTTCTAAAGTATATCACGCAAGTTAGGTCACAAGACTGAAGTAATTACTCTGTTTTATCCCATCGTGGATCGAAAATGTGATGTAGGGGATGCAATTCGTCTGTCCGTCCGTCCGTCCGTCTGTCTGTCACACTTTTCATTCGCCTATAACGGCTTTACCTTAAGAGGTATTCACTTGAAACTTCATACACATGCTTCTCAGCATCCATTGCATCATTTTACACCCGACCCACGCTGTCCCTACGCCCAAGATCAATGTCAAACGACTTTCGCTTTTCGCTTCAATATATTTACGGAGCAACTCCTTTCACCTACATTGTATAACCTCTTTACTGTAAGAGCTATCACTTGAAACTTCATATACACATGCTTCTCATCATCCATTGCATCATTCTACACCCGACACACGCCGCCACCCCATGAACACTATTAAAAATTTCTGGCAGGTTGGATGTTCCCTGTAATGGTCTTTGTATCCAGTTTTCAAAATGGCCGCCAAAGTACCCATTATTCCAAGAATACGATGAAAACTACTCAATATATATATTTTTTTGTATTCACCAACTAAATGGTTACCACGGTTCATTATGGAACGCCATAGCTGTCTTATGTGGTTGACATTTCATTATGTCCAGTACAAACTACATTATGATCGGTACATGCGACATTATATTCGGTGCAAACAACAATATGTTCGGTACAAACTGCATTATGTTCATTATAAACTACATTATGTTCGTGCAACCTGCATTATGTTCGGTGCAAACTACATTATGTTCGGTGCAACCTGCATTATGTTCGGTGCAAACTACTTTATGTTCAGTGCAACCTGCATTATGTTCAGTAGAAACAACATTATGTTCGGTGCAAACTACATTATGTTTGGTACATGCGACATTATATTCGGTGCAAACAACATTATGTTCGGTACAAACTGCATTATCTTCAGTACAAACTACATTATGTTCGGTGCAACCTGCATTATGTTGAGTAGAAACAACATTATGTTCGGTGCAAACTACATCATGTTCGGTGCAACCTGCATTATGTTCAGTAGAAACAACATTATGTTCGGTGCAACCTGCATTATGTTCAGGAGAAAGAACATTATGTTCGGTGCAAACTACATTATGTTCGGTGCAACCTGCATTATGTTCAGTGACATTATGTTCGGTACAAACTTCGTTAAGGTGATGTTCATTCGGATCGACCTCGGATCTTTTTGCCTACGTCGGATGTTATGAGGAGTTCCGATTGCATTTTGGCGGTATCCGCGGCGGGAGTAAATTGTATTCCCTTTAATTCTATCTACATAAAAACTTTGAACATAATGCCATATCTACTGAACATAATGTATGTTGCACCGAACATAATGTACAATGCACCGAATATAAAGGAGTTTGTACCAATCATAATATACTTTGCACCGAACATATTTGTAGCTTACACAGTACGTGGCTCAGTATAGACCCGGATCAGCCCGCGCAATACAGACCCCGATCAGACAGCTCAGTATAGGCTCTGATCAGACTGCTCAGTGTTGAATCTGATCCGACTGCGCAGTTTCGACTCGGATCAGACTGCTTAGTATAGAACCTGGTCAGATTGCTCAGTATAGACCCTGATCAGACTGCGCAGTATACCCTACCCGGATCAGACTGCTTAGAATAGATCCTTATCAGACTGTTCAGTATGACCCGTATCAGACTGCCCAGTATAGACCCTTATCAGACTGCTCAGTATAGACCCTTATCAGATTGTTCAGTATAGATCCTACTCAGACTGCTCAGTATAGACCCTTATCAGACTGCGCAGTATATACCCGGATCAGACTGCTTAGAATAGATCCTTATCAGACTGTTCAGTATAGACCCGTATCAGACTGCCCAGTATAGTACCTTATCAGACTGCTCAGTATAGACCCTGCTCAGTATAGACCCTTATCAGACTGCTCAGTATAGACCCTTATCAGACTGCTCAGTATAGACCCTTATCAGACTGCTCAGTATAGACCCTTATCAGACTGTTCAGTATAGATCCTTATCAGACTGCGCAGTATATACCCGGATCAGACTGCTCAGTATAGTACCTTATCAGACTGCTCAGTATAGACCCTGCTCAGTATAGACCCTTATCAGACTGCTCAGCATAGACCCTTATCAGACTGCTCAGTATAGACCCTTATCAGACTGCTCAGTAAAGACCCTTATCAGGCTGTTCAGTATAGACCCTTATCAGACTGCTCAGTATAGTACCTTATCAGACTGCTCAGTAAAGACCCTGCTCAGTATAGACCCTTATCAGACTGCTCAGTATAGACCCTTATCAGACTGCTCAGTATAGACCCTTATCAGACTGCTCAGTATAGATCCTACTCAGACTGCTCAGTATAGACCTTATCAGACTGTTCAGTATAGACCCTTATCAGACGCTCAGTATAGACCCTTATCAGGACTGCCTCAGTATAGACCCTTATCAGACTGATCAGTATAGATCCTTATCAGACTGCTCAGTATAGATCCTTATCAGACTGTTCAGTATAGACCCTTATCAGACTGCGCAGTATATACCCGGATCAGACTGCTTAGAATAGATCCTTATCAGACTGTTCAGTATAGACCCGTATCAGACTGCCCAGTATAGTACCTTATCAGAACTGCTCAGTATAGACCCTGCTCAGTATAGACCCTTATCAGACTGATAAGGGTCTATACTGAGCAGTCTGATAAGGTCTATACTGAGCAGTCTGCTACGGGTCTATACTGAGCAATCTGATAAGGGTCTATACTGAGGCAGTCTGATAAGGATATATACTGAGCAGTCTGATACGGGTCTATACTGAGCAGTCTGATAAGGGTCTATACTGAGCAGTCTGATACGGGTCTATACTGAGCAGTCTGATAAGGGTTCTATACTGTACTGAGCAGTTGATAAGGTCTATACTGAGCAGTCTGATAAGGATCTATACGAGCTGTCTGATAATGGGTCTATACTGAGCATCTGATAAGGGTCTATACTGAGCAGTCTGCTACGGGTTCTATACTGAACAGTCTGATTACGGGTCTATACTGTACTTTGCAGTCTGATAAGGATCTATACTGAGCAGTCTGATAAGGATCTATACTGAGCAGTCTGATAAGGGATATACTGAGCAGTCCTGATAAGGGTCTATACTGAGCGGTCTGCTACGGGTCTATACTGAACAGTCTGATACGGGTCTATACTGAGCAGTCTGACAAGGGTCTATTCTGAGCAGTCTGATAAGGGTCTATACTGAGCAGTCTGACAAGGGTCTATACTGAGCATCTGATAAGGGTCTATGCTGAGCAGTCTGATAAGGGTCTAATACTGATAAGGGTCTATACTGAGCAGTCTGAGTAGGATCTATTCTGAGCAGTCTGATAAGGGTCTATACTGAGCAGTCTGATAAGGGTCTATACTGAGCAGTCTGATACGGGTCTATACTGAGCAGTCTGATAAGGATCTATGCTGAGCAGTCTGATAAGGGTCTATACTGAGCAGTCTGATAAGGATCTATACTGAGCAGTCTGAGTAGGATCTATACTGAGCAGTCTGATACGGGTCTATACTGAACAGTCTGAGTAGGATCTATATACTGAACAGTCTGATACGGGTCTATACTGAACCGTCTGAGTAGGGTCTATACTGAGCAGTCTGATACGGGTCTATACTGAACAGTCTGATATGTGAAAGTTTTACGGTCAAATCTTTTTGCGCGCAATGAATGTTTTGAAACGTTCGGCACGTCTATATAGCGTGCCAAGTGATGCAAAACTTTCGTTGCGCGCAAAAGATATATTTTTTGCGCGTAAAAAGATTTTTGAAACAATCCGCACGTCTAGTGTGCCGAACGTTTCAAAATATTCGTTGCGCGCAAAACATTGGCCATATTGAATCTTTTGCGCGTAAAAGATATATATTTTGCGCGCAATGAAAGTTTTGAAACGTTTCGCACGTCAGGTGCCATGTGTTGCAAAACTTCTTTTGCGCGCAAAAAATATATCTTTTGCGCGCAACGAAAGTTTTGCATCACATGGCACGGCATACGCTCGCTACGCTCGTTCGGCTCTGCATTAGTGATGTCCCCTTTATGTGAGACAAGGGGGGCAGATGCCGCCATTTATTTCAATCCTGGATGCATCCATGTGGCAAGAAACATAATGTGTGCAAACATTTCTTCAGCTCCCTGTCTCCCATACTATTTGATCTAGGAACACGAATCTTGATGTGTGGATGCATCATAACCCAAAGGTGTGTTGCGTACCAAAAGAAGGTCAACACGACCTACTTTTCAAGCTTTGACCGCATTTGGACCAAAATTCCCTTCCGCTCCTTGACTAAGGGACATGAAACCTGATGTGTGGATGCGTCATACATGTAGTGTGCCATTTGTATATGTTGTCTCCCTCGAGATAGCATATTATGTCACGCAAATTTCTATGGTGGCAGCCATATTGACGTTACTACGCAATAAACGGTCTAGTTCGACCAAGAAAATAGTGCCCTGTGCCAGTTATCCTATGGCGTTTTGGTCTGTCTGACTTTGTATCTAAAACTGTACATATACTATTTTCTATATTTTGCACAGATTTTGGGCTCAGTCTATTAGGTAAATTCTGGAAAATACGAATCGAGACATTTCGTGCTTATGAATACAGCAGCTATAATCTTTAATTCTCACAGTTAGGTAGCAGTGACTGACCAGTTAGCCGCCAGTTCCATACCCTTTTGTTCTGGGAGTTTCAAAAAGTAATTTATTCTAGAGAAAACGTATGGATGGGAATGAGTTTACACCATCATAGTGCATTTGCCTCTGGTTGACCTTGAGAAAATATGCAACTTTCAGTCTTTAGTTCCGCTAGAGATCAGTTTGTGTGGAGATAACATTTTTCATTTCAGTACTTTCAGTACTTTGATTTATTTATGAAGTGTCAAATAGTGTAGATCCAGATCAGCTCACATGAGTGTTCTGTGGCCCTTTTCACTAAACATCCTACGACTAAAATGTTCGTAAATGCAAATTTATGATCATCTGGAAATTTCAATTTATGGATTTACATTTATTGAGCATAGACTGCATATGCAACCAATGCTCAATAAATGTATATCCAATATTTATTTACAAGACAACACTGTTAATGTGAACTTTACAGACTATCATAAGTTTGCACTTACGAACAGTTTAGTCATACGAAGTTTAGTGAAACGGCCCCTTGGCCTATATGTTTCGGTAATTAAATGGGACTTAATGTCAATGAGTATTGATTCTTAACGACATTTTCTACAACAGTAACTGTAACTATAATGTACGCTGTACGATCCCAAATGTCAGGGTCGTAACCAGGAAGCCAAAAAACGAGACGGCAGGTTCATGCCCTCCCCCCCCCCCACCCTACACACACACGGAAGAAAACATTACGTGTATTTATTATAAAATCTAAAAATACTGAGAAACAGAGCAGATTCTGATGACACGGTTCGTTATGAGTTGGCTCACCTGTGCCTACACAATTTTGTTGACACTTTCGAAGGTATTGGGTAATACATAGATATACTTGACTTCAATGATAATTGCTTAATAAGAGTGATGCGATATATGAATATAACATGTGAATATTGTCTAGTTGCGAAGGTAACTCTTGCAATCTACTCCCATACCGTCCGTCTCTAGTTACGGATGGTACAGGAGTACTTGCAAGAGTTACCGTTCGCAACTAAACATTGTCTTGTTACTGTATACTATATGGAGCATTTAGTTGCCATCTCCGCCAACTTTGTATGTACAAGCCATCGTACAATTTCAACACTTCGTGCGTTTGACACATACAGCAAGTAATATGACAGTAAACCAAATACAATGTGGTGCAATACATAATAGACAGATATGAGAACGGCAAGCTATAACTATTATGCCAGCAACCTATACAAAATACAATATATCTGAGCATTCCTCCCATCAACCTCAAAATAAATTTCAACGTGTAAACTTTCTGATGCACAGCATATGTTACTGTGCAAATACTCATAGGTAAAGCTATATTGACTCGCATAGTAGGTGAGTAGACACCAGGGACAATACACTCCGGTAACTGCTTACATGTTACTGGATTTGATAGATAATAACAGAGTACATTAGTGGGTATATATGGTATGTGTTGTGTGGTTTTCCAGGTAAAAGTAATACTTTGTGCCATTTCTGTGTATGAAGCTATTTATAATGGTGTTTAGAATGTTGTTAAAAACACAGGCACAAACCTGTCCTGAAAACTGACATATTTTACAGCTTGGTGTAATATAATGGATAACAGTCCGTTCTCCTGGCATTTCTACATGTGATTAGCTACTTTATAGCATACGTTCTACTTCACATGTTGAGTTCCTTGACAAACGGAGGAACTGCTGAAACTGGCTGATGGACTGGAACACACAAAGATGGCCGACTTGGCCACCCTAGGTGTCGTATAGGATACAGTAAAGAGGCAGTGTTCACATAATATGTTATACATAATTATATCCCATTACATTTACGAAGCAATTATATTTGAATCAAACGATGATCAGGTATATAGTTGGTTAACCGAGTAAACCAATTCAACTTCAAGTAAAGTTTATTTCCGAATGACAAATGTCGCATTCATATTTGTTTCAGTGTTATTCGATGACACCGTTAAAGATACATACGGCAATGTTGTGTTTGGAAAGTGAAACTTTTAGGAAATGAAATGCGTTTGGATTCGAACCCACACCTCGATTGTGTGTCAAACATGAATTTGAGAAAGTCCTACACACTTTTTGACTGAAGAAAATAGATAATTGTTTCAGCACCATTTTGAAGGTCACAACGACGGTCATGTCATTGGTGTGAATGAACTGTTCAAATATTAAAGCAATCCTTCACGTATTATTGACGATATTACATGTTGGAGAAACTCTTACAAACGTTTCGACGTAACAAAATGGCTAAGTGTTTCAGCGATATTTGGAAGGTGACAAATTTCAAGGTCGTGTTAATGGTGACGCGAGTGTGTGACAAATGTTCAGGTGATTCAAGTTTCCAAGTATTGAAGCAATCCTTTATCGAAATACTGACTATTTTACATGTCGGAATTGCGTTTAGACGTAAACTTACACGGAAGGACGGACGGACGGACGGAAGGACGTATGGAACATCAAGAGAAACGCAATATGCCCACCTTGCTATGGCACGGGGGCATAATAATTTATATATGTTGGAATGTCCTACATATAAGCACATAAGTCGATATGTATGCTGGAATGATGCCACGGTACCCCTAAATGCAAAATAATCAGTAATATCTACGTGACCGGGAATTGGGTTTCTTTTAGGAACAGTGAGATTATATTAAGAGTATCCATCATATGCACTGGTGTGGGGCAAATATATTCCACCCGAGTTTAATAATATGTCGCCAGAAACAGGCTTTGCCGAATTACTGACAACATATTCTGGCGAGGGTGGAATATCCTTCTCCCATACCAGTGCATACGATGAATATTTTTTATCCGCCCCTATATAGAACATATTTGCAAATTTCAAAATATTTATCTGACCCAGAATAATATTCAACTTTTAATTCGCTCAATGTGTACGACTTTTAATACACACAACGTGTTCGACTTGATGTCAACATAAGCGTTTTCATCCACGAATTGGACGCTAATGCCAGTTCAGTGGATCGTTTATAAATTACTATTAAATTAATGTTCAATGTCATCACCATTCAACCCCCGCTTGACTGTATGGATATTCTTGTCTCAAAATGAATACAATTCCAATTTTGTATGAATAATATCGTCTAGTATTACGGGATCCGGATCCGGATAGCAACACATCTGATCGTGTACTATTTTTAGTTGAAATTAACATCAAAATAAGACACACTACACTTCTGTGTTATTTTGTTCACGACCGTGACTATTTGAAAAGCATGCTAACAAACACCAAAAGGAGTATGTAAACAAGTATAAACTGCTACATGAAACCCAATCTGGATTTCGAAAATTTAATTCTTGTCACACTTTCTGAACTTTAAAGGTACATTCCCACTCATTAAGCACAACATGTCATTTATATCAGAGACATCATCTCAGACATTTTCTAGCAAAGTAAATATTGATTCACCATTACCCCACGTATTGATTGGCATTATCATACATTTATATCAGACGTAAATTTCCACAATGATATCAGGGGCAATAACAGTGTTTCTTTAACATGTTAACGGACATTGCTATTTATTCTCTGTATTTATGTTTTATGTGCAATTATCATACTCTATAATCTGTCGAAAATATTATATTTTTCAGGTGACGCATTTAACTAGTATAAATGAATTAATAACAGCATGCCTCATTTGTATGTGAAAATAGCCTATTACCACCGCGCTCACTATCATTAAAATAGATATAATTAAATGATTATATCTGTATAGTGGGCACTCAGAAGTTTTAGAACTGGTGGAATAGTGACACAATTATACACTTATTTAATTCCTATAAAGAATAGTTTGTGCCTACTGAGTGGGTATGTGCCTTTAAGGTTGTAGGTCATATATATACTTGGCTTCACTTATAATTGCTTCATAACGGTGATGTGATATATGAATATAACATATATAAATATCGTCTTGTTACTGCATACTATATGGTACATTGAGTTGCCATCTCCGCCAACTTTGTATGTACAAGCCATCGTACAGTTTCACCATTTCGTGCGTTTGACACATACAGCAAATACTATGACAGTAAACCGAATACAGTTTGGTGCAATACATCATAGACATATATGAAAATGGCGTGATATGCCAGCAGACTATACAAAACACGAGATATCTGAGCATTTGTCCCATCAATCTGAAAATAAATTTTGATGTTTAAACTTTTCAATCTGATGCACAGCCTATTGTTATTGTACACGTTACCCATATGTAAATCCATATTTACTCACATAGTACGTGAGCAGACACCAGAGACAATACACTCAGGTAACTGCTTACATGTCACTGGATTTGATGGATATTAACAGAGTACAGTAGTGGGTATATATTGTATTTGTTGTTTGGTTTGCCATATCACAGTTATACACAATGCGAAATTATGAGTATAATGCTATTTATAATGGTGGTTCATGTTGTTAAAAACACAGGCATGTGTGTATATGCGATGTCCCATCGACCTCTAGTTTGACACTAGTTTCAGCTTATTTAAGTTGATCCCAACATTTGGGACCGTACAGCTTACAGTAGTAAGTATACCTTGCATACTGATCTGTCATGTATATATTTCACATGCTGCATTTGTCGTCCATTTTTCCTGTTCTGCTGCGATTAATCAACCTAACGATTCAGATAGACGAGTATCAGCTTCATGTGACGTTACATCGAAATTGTAAGGGCAGAGCTGAGCTACGTCTGTTTCGAGCCGTATGTAGGTTGACATGTATTACCAAATTATGTTTCCGATGACTGCTGAACAGTGTAGACCCAGATCGGCTGATGTGGATCTGCCCTGGTTGGACCGAGTCTGACGGAAGATGATTCAATGTAACATACCTAGAAACAATGCGACCTTATATGCATTAGTCACATGCATGATTTTTGTGACCCATAAAATGGACGTTAAAACATATGAGTAGTGGAATGTCAATTTTAGCTTTGATTGTACGGACAGCGTCATCAAAGATATTCCCAAAAATAAGGGTACTAATGATAGACACTGTCGGGAACCAAGTGTACAAACAGCAAATGGCGGTATATATTAATCATTTCTATGCGTTAAAGTAGTTCCTGGGGGGGGGGGGCACATCTTACAAACGTCCGAAGAAAAACATTCATGCAGAACTGCAGCTTGTCACTTCGAACGTTTGTACGAAATGCCCACGGCAACTCCATAGCGCATTATTATATAATTTATATGTAGCCCAGTCTTTATTAGGAGATATGTCCTTATCAGTAGAATGTCCTATAGATGCGCTCTTATCTGTCTATGTACGGTAGCTGCTCCTTCCTCTTCTTTGACAGTTACCGATGTGTCCAGTCTATCGTGTTTAATTACTGTTGTGTAAGTAGTATATGGGGTGAGTGATAGTGAGTGAATGTTAGGTCATATGTGTGACTGAGTGAAATCCATACTGAGAGAAATAATTATACGCACTACCCGCCTAAAATATATCAACCTGGCAAATGTATTTGCAAATCCCAGGAGAAGATTGTGAAATCTCTCATGCTACTAACAAAATTAGTTCCTTATTGATGGATTACTGTCAAATTTATGCATTTTAAGTTTCTCTGGTAATGAGTGTTTCTTTTATATTTGTTTAAAACAAAAATTGTAAATATCAAATTTGAAATATATGTGATATTGTGTGTTTCTGTAATCATAAATTGTTTTAGATGGTATGTATATATTATTATAGTTTTATTTAGTTTACTAAATCGAATAAAGAAACAGAAAACCTGAAAAAACGTTTTGTTTAACTAACTAAACCCCGGTTACAATTAAACATGTGAAAAGTGGAAAAATAGAATGAAATACAATATAAAGTCTAACTCACCAGATACAGAGAATTGGGAGGATAATACAATTATAATTTACAATTAGCTTTATGCACTATTCGATGCGTTTCATGCATATATTAATCTTACCGCATCATAGCATTATGGAAAACTTGCTGCCGACTACTGGTACAGTCGAATAATGGCCTGTGTAAATTCTGAACAAATGAGTTGACTTTATATTCTTTTACGCGGTGTCCTAATCTCATACAGATGCGCAATGATAATTAGTTGTCTGTGTGATGTCTGACACGTTCATATTAAATAATTTGGATGTGAAATCATCGACCAGGCGGAAGTTCTGTGTGATTTTAGCAGATATTTGCTGGCGTAAACAAAACACAATATTTACAATGTGAAAATCACATAGCCGGGTTATATTTGGGAGTATTTTGAAAATAGAATGTTTGTACTATGTAAACATAATAAGCAGTCGGTAAAATACAAAGACATTAAGACGTAGGCCTAATGACACAAATAATTACTCGCCTGTTCGGTTTAAAATATTATTTTCTTTCTCAAGCATACGGCATATCGAATATTGCGCGAAATCTCGCGGCGTCACGAGATATCATCAAAATATGGTGTTTCGCATGGAGCAGCGAATCTCTGTATTCTATGTATATGGTTTAAATTAATTAGGCAACAACTGAATTTCATTAGTCTAAGACACTAGTTATGCATCAATTTGATTTCTATTCACTAAATATTCATAAAAAAAACGAATTATTTACTATGCCGGCCGACAACTATTATATTTGTGAAGTCTCAAATTCAAATCTTCAGTTACAAACCAAGCATAATTTTTGCAAAATATCGCATTCATAAAAAATAATTATTTACTATGCCGGCCGACAACTCTTTTATTTGTGAAGTCTCAAATCTTACAAACCGAGCATAATTTGAATGATCTTCTTCTGGTTTGTTACAGAGAGTAATTAAGCGTCTGTTTCATTTATATTGGAAATTACTGCAGAATTTACACAAACAAATATTTTGCTGAACGCCAAAAAATTTAACTTGTGAAGTCTCATAGCATATCGACAGAGCATTATCTTATTCAGCTTGTTGAAAACTCTAATTACAAACCGAGCATAATTGTTAAAAAATATCGCCATAAAAATTAATTATATCCAGATTGATTAGGGAGTACACTGATGTACATATTTCCGGTAGTCTAATCACTCTGAGCTGATCAGGGACTACTAGTGATCAGGGACTACTAGGTGATCAGGGACTATTAGTGATCGGGGACTATTAGTGATCAGGGTATACTAGTGATCAGGGACTACTAGTGATCAGGGACTATTAAGGATCAGGTACTACACTGGTATACTACGGATATGCATAGTGTCGGAAGCCTGATCGCCTGTGATTAAATATGCAGCATGACCAGGGACTACACCAGTGTACAGATTGCCGATAATCTGATCAACCTTGCTAGATATGCCGGCTGTTCAGGGACTACACCAGCGTACAGATTACTGATAGTTTGATCAACCCAACTGGATATGCCGGCTGCTCAGGGACTACACCAGCGCACAGATTGCCGATAGTCTGATCAACCTAGCTAGATATGCCGGCTGCTCAGGGACCTACACTGTACAGATTACTGATAGTCTGATCAACCCAACTGGACATATGTTCTAAGGTCACTCTTCTTAACTGACGTCACGATTTCGCCCCTATAGTATGCATCAACAGTTCATAAATTCGGAAAATATGCTGATTATGACAGGCAAGAGAGTAAGAAAACATGTTCACGTTCGTCTTATATTAAATGACAAGACAACATTATTTTTGCAATTATTAAAATATCCATTGTTAAATTTTGCCGTCATTTCAGCATTTAATTGTTGTTGCAG
>JAQRGA010001110.1:0-14363 GCA_029237695.1 Conchocele bisecta
AACTGTAGTGTTCGGTGTGGTGTTGAGACATGATCGCCCGGTTAGCTCAGTTGGTAAGAGCGCCGTGCTATTGTTACGGGGGTCGTGGGTTCAAACCCACATAGGGCGACACTTTTTCCCCTTAGAAATACTTAAATGGTGTCAGAAGTAAACATGATTGTGCCTGGGTGTACTGGGTTGTAGGCTCAGTTGGTAAGAGTGCCGTGCTAATGTTACGGGGTTTCGTGGGTTCAAAGTAAACAGGGTTGTGCCTGGGTGTACTGGGTTGCAGGCTATACTCCTCATGAAGCTGTGAGATTGATGTCTGCTCCCAATATAAGAAGGGGAGGAGTGTAGTGTTCGGTGTGGTGTTGAGACATGATCGCCCCGTTAGCTCAGTTGGTAAGAGCGCCGTGCTAATGTTACGGGGGTCGTGGGCTCAAACCCACATCGGGCGACACTTTTCTTTTCCCCTTATAAATACTTCATAACACAGTAATGATGTTACAATGAGTATTGACTTGCATTACAGTGGACTTATTTTAGTAGCCCTGAGTTATGACCGAGTCAGTGGAACTTGGAAGAAAGGGGCAAAAGTGTGGCCGGGTGCTATTCTTGGGCTTCTTATCCTTTTAATGCTGTATTTAAGGTAGCTTAGAAAATCTCAGCTCTACGGATGTATTTTACTATTTCCTTTGTATTTTTTTTGCCCCGTGCAGGCACCGGGGCGGGATCAACTGATCCTGAGAATAGTGCTGCAGTAGCCATTGCTTGTCGTAAAAGGCGACTAAACTGGCTTAACGATTGGGTTCATACTTTCCGGAACCCACTATACCGGATTTGGCCCTCATGTACATTTTTGGCTTTCTTGTATGTGAGAGTTGAGTCGGGCTATGCCCCATATATAAAAGTAAGATTAGCGCTAATCCTATTACTTTTAGGGGTTGGGATAAATGATGCTGGTGTGGCGAGGGCCTGGCACCAGATCAGGTTGTTCTAATTTCAGGACTGAATATATATTTTGATTGTAAATATTGAGTTCTGACGTTGGGATTTACCCCCCTCGGACAGGTGGATACGGGACACGACCCCGTTGACCCGTCTGCGTGTAGACTCCCTGAGGCTTGTACCTCTATGTCAGAAAAGCGGACGTTAAACCCTATTCACTCACTCACTCCTTTGTATTTTATATTTTCTGTATCCGTGAGAGCTGAGACCCTTATAGTGTAATATGTTGTCACAATAACAGCCCAATTTGTCCAGGCGTTTTGCTACACAGTCTGACGAGTGAGAAGTAGGTATACATAGTTTGACATTGATTATCCCTTTATTCCCATTTGTGTAGCAAAACACCAGGAAAAATTGGGCTGTTATTGTTACTAAACTTTACACTATAAGTATAAGGGTCTCAGCTCTCACGGATACAGAAAATATAAAAGACAGATGAAATAGTAAAACACATCCGTAGAGCTGAGATTTACTAAGCTATATTTAAGGACGTGCATATGAGATGGTAATAGTAGCATTTCAAGTCACTGCACACTTTTAACTCAACTTGACAGCACAATATATAGACCGTTCTTCTTTCCCCATCCGATAAGCCATTTTTGGACCGAACTGTTTCGGGTCATGGATTAACTTCCCCTTTTCCACTTAGAATTTTGCCTTGTAACTTGTAATTTGTTTAAACCGTAATAGCTAAAGACCTGAAACTTGGTATGTATCTTCCTTTTGATGATTTTTTATTTCATGCCGGGGTCCTGGATTATCTCTCCCTTTTCGACTTGGAATTTTCCAATTTTGAATTGTAAGTCGTAAAACTTTTAAATTGTACTAGCTACACACCTTCCTTATGATGAGTAGGTGGGCAAAGTTTATTTCAATTTTATTTTCGACCTTGGATTCATGGGTTATCACCCCCTTTTCGACTTAGAATTTTCCAATTTTGGTTTGCAAGTCGTAAAACTTTTAAACACCTGACCTGAAACTTGGTATGTAGCTTCCTAATATGACGAGTCGATGCGCAACATTTATTTCGATGTTTTATTTGACCCCGAGGTCATGGATTATCACCACCTTTTCCACAATAATGATGCGATGCGCAACATTTATTTCGATTTTTTATTTGACCCCGGAGTAATGGATTATCTCCCCATTATCGACTTCTAATTTTCCAATTTTGACTTGTAAGTCGTAAATATTTTAAATTGTACTAGCTACACACCTGAAACATGGTATGTAGATTCCTTATGATGAGTCGATGCGCAACGTTTATTTCGGTTTTTGATTCGACCCCCGTGTGATGGATTATCTCCCCCTTTTTGACTTAGAATTTTCCAATTTTGGCTTCTAAGTCGTAAAACATTTAAACCGTAATAGCTTCACACCTAAAACTTGGTATGTACCTTCCTTATGATGAGTAGATACACAAAGTTTATTTAAATGTTTGATTTGACCCCCAGGTCATGAATTATCTCCCCCTTTTTTATTTAAAATTTTCAAATTTTGATTTGTAGCTCGTAAAACTTTGAAACCATAATAGCTCTAGACCTGAAACTTGGTATGTAGCTTCCTTATGATGAGTAGATGTGCAAAGTTTGTTTACATTTTTTATCTGACCACCGTGTCATGGATTATCTCCCCCATTCGACTTATAATTTTCCAATGTTGGCTTGTAAGTCGTAAAACGTTTAAATTGTACTAGCTACACACTTGAAACTTGGTACGTAGCTTCTTTATGATGTGTAGATGCGCAAAGTTTATTGCGATCTTTAATTCGACCCCGGGGTCATGGATTGTCACCCCCTTTTGGTATGTATCTTCCTTCTGATGAGTAGATGCACAAAGTTTATTTTGATTTTTTATTTGACCCCGGGGTCATGGATTATCTCTCCCTTTTGGTATGTGTCTTCCGATGATGTAGATGCACACAGTTTATTTCGATTTTTTATTTGACCCCGGGGTCATGGATTATCTCCCCCTTTTCGACATAGAATTTTCCAATTTTGCATTGTAAGTCGTAAAACTTTTTAGTAAATTGTACTAGCTACAAGACCTGCATCTTGGTATGTAACTTCCTTATGATGAGTAGAAGCGCACAGTTTATTTTGATTTTTGATTCGACCTCGGGTTCATGGATTATCACCCCCTTTTCGACTTATAAATTTCCAATTTGGGTTTGCAAGTCATAAAACTGTTAAACCGTACTAACTACACACCTGACCTGAAATTTGTTATGTAGCTTCCTTATGATTAATCGATGCGCAGAATTTATTTAGATTTTCGACAAGTTCATGATAATATTTGTTCTCATATTGTACATTTGTCTCTCAATAACTATATAGCTATGAATGTCAACGCCCTGCAGATTATTGCTATATTTTAGTGATACGTTATTCCGCATAATTTATACCGTCGACTGTGGTGTTGCGATATAGTGCAACCTATTGCCTATAAAGCGAAAAATGTGCAGCTATAGCAAAGGGTATAACCAGGTATTGTGAACTCTTCCAGTCTTTGTGAAGTTGTGTGCAGTGACAGTCCCATTCCAGGATACAATCGACGGTCGACGCCATCAACAATCAGTGTATTCGTGACTCGGTCCGGGATGTAGCAGTCATTGAAATTCTTGGAAGGGTAAGTTGATTATACTAACAAATGCCCCCACTCACATCCTGTTCGTTTCAATTTACCAATGTAGACAGCAGAATAATATCGTTGATTTCAATGAAATTTCTTACCATAAAAGTATTTTTAGTCTCACCCACGAAAGTGGAAAATAAGACCTAGCAGTCGCAATTCCGTAGTCGGATCATTAGCAAAGTTCATCACTAACTTCCTCACAGGTGACCTTCACATTTGTGTCAATAATTTTGGACGCACGTCCAAATATTGAAGTAGATTCTTAACGTTGATGGATCATTACCAAATTTTATCAATAGCTTCCTCACATTGATGGCTATTCACACAGTGTCATTGTGTCACCTTGACATTCATATCAATGATTTTGGAATTCCTCATATCTTGACAGACCTTGACCTTTGTGGTGATCGCCTTGGTTAGTGGGCGAGACACTTCCTGGCGTTCGCCTTGTTTTTGAAACGTCATCAGGTGATTTGTTTCTCGCCAGCGATCACCTTGTATTATCAAAGCTGCCAGCCAGGGGATTAGCTTAGTGATAGCAATGTACTTATGGCATATGTGGGCAGTCTGACGCTTGTAGCTGATTTCAGCAAAATCACTAACTACATTTATCTTGCTAAGTGTACTTTGAGGGAGCAATTTTCAAATTATGCAGGAATTAATTTCTTTATTTAATGATAATGGAATAAATACAGTATAATACATGTACTTCTGCATAATTTTAATAATCAAGTACAAAGATATTTGTTATATATGAAATAATGCATTTCAGTACAAATAATAATTACTCCCAGTGCTAAGTGTGGATAAGTTTACTTAGCAATGTTGGTGAAATCGGCTACCAATCTTGATATGTGGCTGGAGGATTGAAGCTTATGTTATTTGTGTGACTGGAAGATTGACAGTCTGACTCCTGATCTGTATATGTGGCTGGAAGATTGAATCTGAATCTGATCTCTACATGTGTTTGGAGGATTGGGGTTTCTGGTAATTGTGGCCAGTCTGACTCCTGATCTCTATATATGGCTGGACAATTACGGCTTATGGCAATTGTGGCCAGTCTGACTCATGATCTCTATATGTCACTATCACTGCAAAATTGGAGCTTATCATGCTTATGGCAAGTGTGGCCAGTCTGCTGATCGCTATATGTCACTGTGGCTGGATAATTGGCGCTTATGGAAATTGTGGTCAGTCTGACTCCTGATCTCTGTACATGTATGTGGCCTTTGCGATTGTGGCTTATATGAATTATGGCCTATCTGGCTCCTGGTCTCTATATGTGGCTGGATAATTGGGGCTTATGGCATTTGTGACCAGTCCGACTCTTGATATATATGTGTGGCTGGAGGATTGGGGCTTATGGCATTTGTAGCCAGTTTCGCCCCTGAGTGACCGTGACCTTGTGTCTTCATACGCATGGTGCTAGCGAAACCAATTACTATACCTAGACACACTTTATGGCCAAATATTATTAAAATCGATAAAGTGGTTCAGAAGTTATTTAAGAAAATGAAAGATGTTACTAACATGTATTATCGCTATATGCCTTTCGACAATGTCAAGGTCACTGAGGGCTCATGTTAGTATTGCCAAGGCTGCCAGCGAGGGGATTTTGAAAAATGTGCATGTTGTAATCATAATGGTTACTCATGGCAAAGAAATATAATATGTTGTTCTTGTGTATTTGCAGGAATATTTTGTGCCGCTGAGGTGTCAACATAGTGTCATCGACCTAATGATGTGTGAAGTCAAGTATTAACTGGTGTTGAGTTTCTTCACAAGCCATAACCCTCAACTCCGCAGAAGACTGTTTCCCTTTGATGTCCTTGGGACGTGCGCAATAGGACATGACTAATTGCCTGTTTAATTAATGGAGTTTATTGGGAAGTGGAAAATGGAACAGGAATACTTGCCAGTTTAATTAACGGAGTTTAACGGCCTGGGCATTTTAGGCCAGGTTAAAGGGGTCAAATCCCATATTTCACTTTCATCGATGGGGAGAAAGTCACTGAAATATTATATATATTCAGCTGTGAAATAAGAAAAAACCCTGATCTGGTGCCAGGTTCTCGCTACACCAGTCACTTATCCCCGCTCCTAAAATTAATGGGATTAGTATTAATCCTACTACTTTTATGATGGGTATAACCTGATTCAACTCTCAAGTAACAAGAAAGTCAATCATGCACCTGAGGGTCAAACCAGGGATATTGTGATTCCAGTAAGGATGATTTGATCGAATGGTGTTTAATGGCATGCCAACAGCTAATGTCATTTTAGGCCAGTTTAAAGACTTGTGATGGGGGTAAATCCCAAAATCAGAAACTAAATATTTAAAGAGAATTTTATAACACAGCCCTGAAATTACATGTAGGATAACCTGACCTGGTGCCAGGTACTCGCCACACCAGTCACTTGAACCCACTCCCCAAAAGCAATAGGGTTAGTACTAACATTATTACTTTTATAATGGTATAACCGGATTCAACTCTCATGTATCAAAAGTTTACCTGCGGGTCAAACCAGTGATATCGGGATTCTGGTAAGGATGAAACCCATTGTTAAATGAACCCTTTGCATACTACCAACCAACCACCAACAGTAAGGATGAACCCGTCGTTACATTTACCCTTCCCATGCTCCCGACCAGCCGCCCACCAGATGAGATCTGAAACCGAGCTACTATTCCTGCATGACCTTGGCTGTTGCTGGGACATACAACCCATTTTCTCTCACCAACCATGTCGCTTAAATGGCCAATGTCAACGCCAAGTTTTGGAAAAATTTGCATTAAAGGTTTTTGGCTCTCTGTTATTATACATGTAACACTCCAACACTAAATCATATTGACTTGAAGCATCATATACTTATGTGTCATCATCTGTATTTTCATTCTATAGCCCGCCCATTATTCACCTGTGTTCAAGGTCAAATGAGGGATGGGTTGTGAATTAGGGGTTAGAACACCTGACTCCAATCCGGAGGTTGTGGGTTCAAACCTTGCCTATGGCATCCAAAATACTTTCATAGTATTTCCTTCCCACTGATCTGTCTGATGAGACTTTAAATTGTTGTCCCGTCTCTATATGACCTTATCTGTTGCTGGGACGTTAACCCTTTCAGTTTTTTTTGAAGGTCAAAAGACTAAGGAAAGTTGACATTCTTGACTTTCGAGTCAGACTTCTTGAGTTTCCAGTTGAAAGCTTCAAGTTAATATTCTCGAGTTTCAAGTTGAGAACATGGAGTTTCGAGTTTCGACACTAATGTCATGTTGAGGACATAATTATGGGACCCGTGATCATCATATGATTCAAATAATTGCTTCGTAAAAGTGATGGAATATATGTATAACATATATATGAACACTGCCTCCTTACTGTATCATATACAGCACATGGAGTGGCCAAGTCGGCCATCTTTGTGTGTGGGCCAGCCATCAGCTAGTTTCACCTCTTCCGGCATTTTGCAAAGAACTGACAATGAGAAGTAGAACATATGATATAATGTGGCCAATCATACATAGAAAAGCCAGGACAAACAAAGGACTCCTATAAATTATACTACACCAAGATATACTTCAAGTGAGATATGGGTGTACTTTTTCCAACATTCTCAAAATGTACATAAACTAACGTGTACAATTTTCCAAGACACTGTACTGTGATATATGTAAATACACATGGGCCAGATATACTCTCACCATATGAAGCTCCACTGCACTATTGTCATAGTCTCTAATAACAAAGAGTAAATGTAAATGTATTTAGGAAGCGATTATCTTTGAATCAAACATGATCAGATAATTTTGTATGTACATTATATACAATGCATGTCCCCTCACGCCAGCGGTTAAAAATCACCTAATTCACCCCCGCTATTGTCGCACTTGTCATTAGTCTGACAGTTGAGCATATGCTTATTACTGCTGTGCATAATGATTAGGATCTACACTTGCCACAAATGTCACAAGGCCGTTTGATCAGGGCAGTTCTCATAGGTGTGTACTCGAAACAAGAATTCTGATGCAAAACTTGAGAATGGAAACTTGAATATTGTAATTCTAAACATGCTAAACTTGAAGATGATCCCAAAGTCAGAACTGAATATGTACAAATATATATCCTCAGCTCACCAGACTAATTTAGCTCCTCTTCCGAAAAATAAAAGGATTAGTACTAATCTTCTTACTTTTATGATGGGTATCACCGGACTCCACAATCAAGTATCAAGAAATGTCCAAATAAAATGTATTTTATTTTTTATGAAAATTATTGGTTTATTACATTGTAAAGAAAATTTACTGTAAAAATGACATCACAAATTATCTAGCGTCGTTCTGAAATCACGTGACCCCATACCATGAAAGGGCAAATTGTTCTGTCATGGCTTTTGTAAGCTTCTACAGAACAAATGGGTAAAAGCTATTGTTACGAAGAAATAATGTAACATTCACTTTGTATCAACACAGATCACATAATGTGGCGGTGACTTGGAGAAATAAGGCTTATGGATGGGTGTTGCGACCACTATGGCTCCAGATCAGACTGCACAGTCTGATCAGGATCTGCACTGTTCGCCATTCCGTGAATGATAGACATGTCATGCTTCTACAACGCTATATATACCACCAGGCTATCAGAGTGTGCTATTGGATCAGGAGCTACACTAGTCACAAGTCCCATAAGCCCCATTTCTCCAGTCACAGCCACATATAGCCCCCAGCCGAGAAAATGGACCTGACAACATGTCCAACAATTGTAGCTCATAATATTCCCAATAACCCACACTTTTCAATTTTCGTATCATTGACGGCATTTATTGATCAAATTGTGAAGTTGTGAACAATGAGTAGCCTGGTCAGATGCAAATAGTGTTATCTGATATCGTAATGGTTATTTGCATTATTAAAAAAAACAGCACATGTAGATGTCAGATGAATCATGAAATCAGTCCGATTTTCGTGTTTTCGGATAATTTCTGAACTGTTCACAAAATATATGTAACGGTTGCATTAAAGGCACTGGGTCTCTGATATGCCTAGAATCTGATGAAACAGATTAGGACCACATAGGTCTTTCTGGAACCAAATTATATGTCCAAGTCGTGTGTAAAAAATTGATATTTATGCAAATAAAAAGTGCATCATACAGAAAAATAACTAGAAAATGTGTTCATTGAACACGGATGCCCCACATGCATGTATCACTTTGATAGTAAACGAGGCAAATTCTAAGTCTAAAATGGGGGAGATAATCCATGACCCGGTGGTCGAAAGAATCAAAATAAACTTTGTGCATCTACTCATAACAAAGCTACATACCAAGTTTCAGGCCTGTAGCTATTACTGTTTAAAAGGTTGGGGACGGACGGACAAGGGCAACACTAAATGTGCCCTCCACTGAATCTATCCGAGACACAGTACCTTTAATGTAAGAGTTATCATATGTGCTACAGTGTGTTGGCTCAACATTACATGTACAATCATTTAAATGAGGAAAATAAAAGCAGCAGCAACTGTTATAGTTTGTGTACTGGTTGTCATCAGTATAATGCTGAAAAATTAATAGTTTTTTGGATGGCATGTACTGACAAAATGGATCTTCTGACCGTGTGATAGATGTGTAAACAGTAGTGTGATTTTATTTTACCCAATTAAAATTTTGAAATACCCAATTGCTTCAGAAATGATGGAGTGAAAATACTCCATTACTAATTCCTTATCTGGAGCCCTGATCAATGCAAGGAAGCTATTGATGACGGTTGGCGAACATCCGATTTGGTGGTCCATACATGTACATTGTATATACATCCTATGAAACTGGTGGGTCCTGTTCCATCGCCCGGGAATCGTTATTTCGTACCTCAGGTTAATTGCCAATTAATTAACAACACAAGATATAATAAAACTAGAAATGGACGCTTGTCGACAAGCGCATGTGTATCCCCCTCCACAATTACACAAGTAGTTTGAAAAAAGGGTGTTCGAGTTATGCTCCGGAGACAAAATCAGTGACGGAAAAAACAAAGGGAGATAACTAAAAAATTAGTGATGCAAGAGTTGTCATTCTTGCGTGACACACCTTTAGGGTTGTGGTCCATGCATGTGTGAAGTTTCATGAAAATATTCCAAAGGGTGTTCGAGTTATGCTCCAGAACCGAAGTCAGTGCACGAAACAACAAAGGGAGATAACTAAGAAATTAACGACGCAAGAGTTGTCATTCTTACGTGCGACACACCTTTGGGTCGTCTTCTATGCATGTGTGAAGTTTAATAAACTAGAAAATGTGTTCATAGAACACGGATGTCCCACATATCGCTTTGATAATAAATGAGGCCAAATTCCAAGTCAAAATTTTCTTTTACCTGAGAGTTAAAGTTTTTGAAGCACCAAGTAGAGGGCGGTAGAGGACCATTAGAGCAATGCATATATGAAATATGAAGCTGATCCGTGAAAGAAAACAGAAATTATAAGATATTTACCTGAGCGTTAAAGTTTTTGAAGCACTAAGTATGTGATGTTAACCCTGGGCTTGGCGGGGGCAGGACGAACGTGGATTTGGCACAGGGCGGTAGAGGACCATTAGAGCAACGCATATATGAAATATGAAGTTGATCCGTGAATATGGAAAGAAAAATTTATTAGATAAAAGATTATTACCTGAGCGTTTATGAAAGTTTTTTGAAGCACCAAGTATGTGACCTTGACCCTGGGATTGGCGGGGCAGGACGAACGTGGATTTGGCACAGGGCGGTAGAGGCCACCAGAGCAATGCGTATATGAAATATGAAGATGATCCATGAAAGAAAACAGAAATTATAAGATATTTACCCGAGCGTTAAAGTTTTTGAAGCACCAAGTATGTAGCTTTGACCCTGGGCTTGGCGGGGGCAGGACGAATGTGGATTTGGCACAGGGCTGTAGAGGACCATTAGAGCAATGTGTATATGAAATATGAAGCTGATCCGTGAAAGAAAACAGAAATTATAAGATATTAACCCGAGCGTTAAAGTTTTTGAAGCACCAAGTATGTGACCTTGACCCTGGGCTTGGCGGGGGCAGGACGAACGTGGATTTGGGACGGGTGGTAGTGAACCATCAGAGCAATGTGTATATGAAATATGAAGCAGATCGTTCGAAGGATGAAGAAATTATGAGACATTTACCCGAGTGTTAAAGTTTTGTGACGGACGGACGGACGGGAGGACGGGACGCATGTTCCTACGAATGAATACTTGTTGGGTTTTTACTGTATAAAAATACCCAACAAGAGTACCCAACACTATCCTAACCCTACCCAATAAGATCCCCGTACGCTTACAACAAGTACCCATTCGTGTGTGCGGACGGACGGACGGAGGACGGACGGACGAGGGTAACACTAAATGCCCCCTCCACTATCGTGGTGGGGCATACAAATATTCCAAAGGGTGTTCGAGTTATGCTCTGGATACAAAATCAGAGCACGAAACAACAAAGGGAGATAAGTAAACAAGAATTCCGCGGAATCAGATGTCTCGCCTTGTCCCGCCTTGACCTCGAGCCTGGGCCCGAAAGCAATTTTCACTGGCCCGAATATATTATACACGTATTGACTAGTGAGCCATAGAATATCAGATTATATTCTATGGCTCACTAGTCAATAATTGTTTTATTATATGATAATAGTCTGTATATAGCACTTACGACCTTATGCTACTAGACAAAAATTGAAAAAGAATTTGAAAAAAAAAAATGATTTTTTTTTTTAAACAAATTAAAAATAATAATGCTTGCTACTGGAGCCCAGAATTTTTTTTAATAGTCCTATATTTATCTACATATATCTGCACAGGTCCACATAATGCCACAATATTTTCAACACAGTTTACGGAAATGTAATATACAAAAAAAAATAAAATAATAATGCTCGCTACTGGAGCCCAGAATTTTTGTTAATAGTTACGGAAATGTAATAATGTACCTGTATAAATTACCTGTAATAAGTTAGTGGTCAGTTAAAAAATTGAAAAAGAATGTAAAAAAAAAAAAAGAAAAAAAAAATTAAATTTAAAAAAAAAGAAAAGAATAATGCTCCCTACTGGAGCCCAGAATGTTTTTTAATAGTCCTATATTTATCTACATATCATATATATACAGGTCCACATATTGCCACAATATTTTCAACACAGTTTACGGAAATGTAATATAATCATTTACCTGTATAAATTACCTGTAAGAGGTCAGTGGTCAGTTGCACATGCTAGCACATGCACAGGTGAATAGCCTGTATATAGCACTTACGACCTTATGCTACTATAAAAAAATTGAAAAATAATTTGAAAAAAAAAATGAAAAAAAAAAAATGAAAATAAAAAATCCAAAAAAAAATAAACAAAAAAAATAAAAAAAAAAAATCCAAAAAGAAAATGCAAAAAAAAAGAATGAAAAAAAAATGAAAAAAAAAAAATGGAAAAAAAAAGTTTAAAAATAATAATGCTTGCTACTGGAGCCCAGATTTTTTTTTAATAGTCCTATATTTATCTACATATATCTGCACAGGTCCACATAATGCCACAATATTTTCAACACAGTACCCAATGCAGTAATTTACCTGTATAAATTACCTGTGGTCAGCAGTGGTCAAGCACTGGACATTTGCACATGCAAGCCCATGCTAGCACATGGTTCTCCCAGTCTATTGTTCTCTCTACAGGTAAGGTGTACAGAGCACACGAGAAAAGGTGTACAGAGCAGACGAGCAAACGGGTCTTCATGCATTATTGTCCAGTTAGTAGAGTGCGCAAAACAAAAAATGGAGATAACTAAAAAATTAGCTATGCAAGAGTTGACATTCTTGTGCGCGACACACCTTCGGGTCGTGGTATATTCATGTGTGAAGTTTCATGAAAATATTCCAAAGGGTGGTGGAGTTATGCTCCGGACACGAAATCAGTGTCAGAAACAAAAAAGGGAGATAACTCAAAAATTAGCTATGCAAGAGTTGTCATTCTTGTGCGCTACACACCTTCGGGTCGTGGTCTATGCATGTGTGAAGTTTCATGAAAATATTCCAAAGGGTGTTCGAGTTATGCTCCGGACAAGAAGTGTCTGCGGCGGACGCGGACGCGGACGCGGATGCGGACGCGGCGCGCTGTCAAATCCATAGTATCCCCCGACGGAGTCCGGGGGATACAATTACATCAACAGATATGCATCGAAATATCTGATTACGTCACCAGATTACAAAATACAAGTAATTAACCCAAAATACTTTTTTGTTTCAAACATATATGTGACTGGAGAAATGGGGCTTATGGGTTTTGCAACCAGTGTATATCCAGATCAGCATGTGCATCCTCAGTCTGATCAGGATCTGGACTGTTTTTCGTTACATTAATGAAACACCCGTCGTGCGTCTAACAAGCAAGATGTAGAGTTTATTCAACTACCATTTTGAAATATCCCGAGACATCTCGAAGTCTTATAAAGAAACGAGCTAGTGCGGAGCACACGTGTCTTTGTCAGTTTTACAGATAGCAAGGGAAATAAAGCTGGTATTTCAAAATGGTAGTGTTTACATGTTTTTTGAAAAATGTGAAATTTGCTCTTAGACCAGCTTATAACATCAAAACTGACAAGTTTGAAGTTAGCGTATGAATGTTTCTTCGCCGGAAATGACGTTCCGCTATATATAATGTCTAGGAGGAATTATTTACTTCAAGGAAATAAATGCTACCAGAAATACGGTAAATCACTGGGTAGCATGTAATATAGATCGCTATCAGGCTACACGAGTGTTCTATTTGATCACAGGCTACACTGGCCACAAATCAACTGAGCCCCATTTCTCCAGTCACAGCTACATATGTACATCACGATATGAGTAGATTGCTAATGCTAATTCTCTGTTAGCTGGCTAACTAACATATTTTTAACCATTTCAACACTACCTGTATTATAGTGGTATTGCCAAATGGTGTAGATCCAAATGAGCCGGTACGTGATGAGCCGTCTCATCAGAATCTGCACTTTTTGCAAACAATTTTCTTATTTTTTACAACAAAAATATCCCCTTTTCATAAATGGACTAGTCTGAAAACCATATTGTGGCGATTGGATTGTTCCGGATATCAACATATCAAAATCCATCACGAGCCGGCTCATCAGGATCTGCACTTTTTGCGATAAATTTTCTTCTTTTTGACAACAAAAATATCCCCGTTTCATAAATGGACCAGTCTGAAAACCATTTTAAGGCGATTGGATTGGTCCGGAATTCAACATATAAAAATCTATCACGAGCCGGCTCATCAGGATCTGCACTTTTTGCAAATAATTTTCTTATTTTTGTTGTCCTTTTTCATAAATGGACTAGTCTGAAAACCATTTTGTGGCGATTAGATTGGTCTGGAAATCAACAAATAAAAATCCATCACGAGCCGGCTCATCAGGATCTGCACTTTTTACAAATAATTTTCTTATTTTTGACAACAAAAATATCCCCTTTTCATAAATGGACTAGTCTGAAAACCATTTTGTGGCGATTGGATTGGTCCAGAAATCAACATATAAAAATCCATCACGAGCCGGCTCATCAGGATCTGCACTTTTTGCAAAAAATAATTTCTTATTTTTTACAACAAAAATATCCCCTTTTCATAAATGGACTAGTCTGAAAACAATTTTATGGCAATTGGATTGGTCCCAAAAATTAATTCCAATTTCCAGTTACTTATGGGTGAAAGGATTAAATTATAA
>JAQRGA010001113.1:0-13033 GCA_029237695.1 Conchocele bisecta
AAAGATACAATGGCCTAGCTGGTAATGACCTACTTTGGCCAGAAACTCAATACGCCCATTTTGTCGTGGACGGTAACATATATTTTCATTATGAATTCCCACGGCGATTGACACTCCATAGTGCATGTGTATGATCACGTGGTACTAACAACAACAACAAGTACTGAAACTTCCAGAATCCATCTGATTCAAAGTACGTATTCTTGTATATTGTCCTTATTACGTAACGGATGTTGATGAAATATGGCGCATCAAACTCGTCTTGTTCAGCTGCATTATGTGGTCTCTATACTTTGGCCCAAACTTCTGTCGTTTTTGCGATGAATCGATGTCCGTGTCGGTAGACACGGAAATCGATTCTTCGCAAAATTGACATACGTCTGTGCCAAACTCCCTGGATGTCTAAATGCAGCTCACCAAGACGCGTTTGCTGCGCGATATTTCATCAAAATCCGTTTCATATTAAGGAAAATATCAAATAATACTTACTTTGGAGTGGGCAAGATGTCAACACTTTCAGCCACTGTTGTTGTTGTTGTTGTTATAACCACGTGATCATGCACCTTGATAGTGAATGTGACAACATAATCAACTCAAAGAATGAATACCGTAATACCGCACTATATATTGGGACATTGTTGTGATATGCTGTGATACAGAAAACACAATAAAACGGTGAGCAAATGTAATAATGTACATGTAAAATACGATCCGACACAATTAGGCGTATTGCCATTTTAAGTAGCCCCGCAGGGGACATGAATTTTTTTATTAATTCGTTCCCACGAAATAACAATTCGTTCCCTCAATTTAACAATTCGTTCCCACGATATAACAATTCGTTCCCTCGAATTGACAATTCGTTACCACGAAGTGACGATTCGTTCCCTCAATTTAGCAATTCGTTCCCACGATATAACAATTCGTTCCCACGAATTAAAATTAAATTGAGGGAACGAATTGTTAATTCGTGGGAACGAAATTGTTAAATTGACGTAACGAATTGTTATTTCGTGGGAACTAATTAATAACAAGAAATAATTATACGTCCCCTACGGGGCTCCGTAGTATTGCATTTGCGCAGAGGGAAGACAGAGATCACAGTGATTATCCGCAGTCAGATTACATCAGTGTGTACAGTCTGGTCGAGATTAACGCTGGTGCAGAATGATATAAGCCCGGTGTTGTGAGACATCGTCCAATTTTTATAAAACACTAGTACAGTGCGACATGTATGTAAATAGGAGTTAGTATCTCCTAATTAGGACTTACTATCTGTGTCAATGATAACAAATGTTTTATCTCCTAATTAGGAGATAATAAGTCCTAATACTGACTCCTAATTAGGAGATAGTAAGTCATAATACCAAGTCCTAATTAGGAGAGAGTAAGTCCTAATTAGGAGATATTACTTCCTAATTATGAGATAATATCTGCTAATTAGGAGTTACTATCTCCTAATTAGGTCATAGTATCTCATAATTAGGAGATATATATATTTTAGCATTGGCATCAGGACGCTTCCATATGCACCTCCACCTGCAATAAAATATTGCATTAATATCATAATACGTAATAAATGAGGAGATGCCAACATGTTATGTGATCAACACAGCTACAATGTCTGACAATTTCACAATTCGTGCTCATTCAATACAGTATGTATTAACTAGTTGACTGATTTCATAAGAAACTCGCCATTGCCTCGTTTCTATCCAACGTTTTGCGACAGTAACAAAAACTACGATATTCCACGAAACACGGTGTCACAAAACATACATGACATACGGTAATCAAACAATTCATGGAAATAACGCATAAAAACAAAGCAATGTAATGAAATAATTAATTAAACATGATACCAGGGTGCTATGGCGCATATGAATGCAATTAACACCTGCTATGTCATATACAATGTATGTACAGTGGAACCTCTCTAAACCGGACACCCAGGGTGTCCGGTTTAGAGAGGGTTCACTGTAAATCTGGCATTTGATCATTCTGAGCCATAGTTGTGTACTATGCGATCACGAACATACATTATCATCTGAGATAAATGACCAAGAAACTGATCTAAAAAATAAGATCACAAGCGTTTTCTTTGTGTACGGTTTATAGAGGTTCCACTGTACATGCATTCGGAATAAAACGTGTATTGATTGTCATGTACGCATTTGGGCCGTCATGACGAATGTGGCCAAGATACCTTTCTGGATCTGTTCGGTGAGCCCAGAAATTCATTCATATTTCTGATAAACATAATACACTACTGTCTGTTCCACGTTGTACTGCCGACGAACGTTTGGCTATTAAACACATTACATGTACATCTATATTTGGTAATGTATTGACATGACAACAAACAAGAAACATACAAAATAAAACTGTTAAACGTGGTTATGTATTAAATTAATTATTTGGACAGAATGAGCTAATTCCCCATATACAACAAAAAGACAAACCAATGAAGAACACTTATGAAATCCAAATAAACAGACGACGAGAATCAAGCTCGTAATATTTACATCATTTCCAAGCTATCTCGCGAGGTTTCGCAATAAAATCAATACCTTTTAGGAATTTCATCAAATAAAAGCATTTGGGGAGGTTGACCCTTTGGTTATTGATGAAAAAGTACTTACATTTAAATATTTAATATGTTTAAAAGTTCGTCGGCAGCAAAACGTCGAACAGACAGTAGACTTGAGTTCATATGTGGCTATGACTGGGGAAATGGGACTTATTGGTTTTGGAACCAGTTTATATCCAGATAAGCCTATGCATCCGCACAGTCTGATCTGAATCTGCACTGTTCGCCATTCTATCAATGAAGCACCCGTCATACTTACAACAAGCAATATGGTTCGCTGTAACGCTACACGAGTGTGCTATTCGATCAATATCTGCACTGTTCGCCATTCCACCAACACCTGCCATGCTTCTAACAAACAATATATATCGTTATCGGGCTACAGGAGTGTGCTATTTTATCATGATCTACACTGGTCACGAATCCCATAAGCCCCATTTCTCCAGTCACAGCCGCACATATGGGCCGCCGACTGAGAAAGTGTATCTTACATCAGTTTAACCCTTTCCCTGATAGAGACGACTTTTCACGCCTCTGCAGAAGATGTCTTTTGAAAACATTGTGGGGAAAGGAGAAATTGCTTGTAACAAGCAATTTCTCCTTTTCCCACAATGTTTTCTACTTTATCAGATAATTTAACCATCATTTCACCCAGCATTTCATTCTTTTATTCAGATGTTTTGGATTTGGATGAGTCGAAATATCGCAAAACAGGGAAAGGATTAAGGTAGTTGCACCCTTATGTGGCCTACGGAGCTTTTACTTATAAGGGACATTAGAAGAGAAAAAAATGTTCTGACAATTTTGATTATTTCGTTCTAACGATTTCAATTATTTCGTTCTAACGAATTCGAATTCGTTCTGACGAATTCGAATTCGTTCTAAAGCATTGCGTTACAACGAATTCGAATTCGTTTGAACGAAATAATTGAAATCATTAGAACGATTTCGAATGCGTTAGAACGAAATAATTGGTGTGTAGAAACCAAATTGTACATGTATAACACCAAAATGTGCTTATTATTTTCTAACTACAGCATATGGTGAATACATATATATGGTTTATTTGTGTAAGTAGGTATTATTAGGTTCTATCGGTTTACGAGTAGGTTTTTTATCAGATTTCCATTGACTTTACATGGGACCACTAGAAGGGTACAACAACATTAAACACGTTTACAAGTTGTCCATTTTACACATTTATCCAGAAGGATTAGAATGCAATTGCTTTGCTAATGGTAATTAAGGACCCGTGGTGCTTCTGAGCAACCCATGATTCATGCATAATTGCTTCGTAAATGTGTTGGGATATGTGCATCAGACTACAGCGTGCTATGCGTTGTGTTCATCAACGTTTGATATGAAGTCTCATGTCTGAAAGGTTTGTTGACCCTTTGTTAAAATGGTTGATAATTCAGTACATAATGTCCAACAGTAAGAGCAATACACAGTGCTGTAGATACATACATGTATTACCATACTTACTGTATTGAATCCATTCACTTGTAACGGGTTATCTGAATGTATTTTCAAAATTGTCTACGTGCGTGCTATGCAAGCAGATATGGCTTTTACATGTGGCAGATGTACTTCTAATAATAGATAGTGCATCAGTTTTACAGTTTATACATTGAAAACGTGTCCATTGTATATTTTGTGAGTGATGGCAGAAAAGTTCAGATATGTAGCTTTGTGCGTAGTCTGCTGAAATAATAGTTATATGTTGTTTTCGTCCTATATATCAGGGACGTATTGCACCAACATTTATTAGATTTCCTGTCATATTATTTGCTGTATGTGGCAAACGCTCAGAGTAGTGAAACTGTCCGATAACATGTACAAACTAAAACGGCGGAAATGGAAACTCGTTGCTCTGTATAGTATACATATAGATATACTTTACATAGATATCCAGTCACATGTATGATTCTACTACATTTGAAACAAAAGGTCATATTCAATAAATTCAATATTTAACCCTGCTTCAGTGACTGAAAGCCGAATAAAATATGCCCTGATCAGACTGATCTGGCAGGGGCGTCGGGACAGGTTCGGCAGATCCGGAGACTGCCGGACCAATACTTGTCATAAAAATATTATTTTTATTGAAATAGTTAGAATTCATATATATATATATATAAAAGGGCCATTCGTGTAATTATTATTATTAAGATATACATGTACATATGAACTATGCATTTCTCATATTGTTGACGTAATGGGTTTTGTTTTTCGTGTCGGCCAGAACTCGTTTGATAATATTTATATCAGCCGATGCACAAATCTCTAAATATTTGTTCGGCAAATTTTCTAATTTCTCACCACCAAAAGTTTATGTTGATACATGTACCACTCAGTTGAACCGTCTCGACGAGACGGTTCAACTGAGTGGTAACAACATACACTTTGTGTGTGTGGTGGGTGGGTGGGATCCCCGACCTTCGCCTGGCCAATCTTATGATGCTTCTGACGCCCCTGTCTGGGGCTATGCTCAGCGGAATCGTCGCAATGCCACTTTTGTCAACCGGCAACTGTGAAAGATAACTTACATGTACAACAACATTGGCAACAATTGCAAAACAACACCTTTTTAAATACTATGGAAGCGTCCTGGTGCCAATGCTAAAATATTTTATCTCCTACTTATGAGATACTAACTCCTAGTTAGGAGATGCTAAGTCATACGTAGGAGATAGTATCTCCTAATTAGGAGTTAGTATCTCCTAATTAGGACTTACTATGTCCTAATTAGGACTTAGTATATCATAATTAGGACTTAGTATCTCCTAATTAGTACTTACTGTCTCCTAATTAATACATACTATATGTGTCAATGCAAAAAATGTTTTATCTCCTTGTGCTAATTAGGAGATAATAAGTAGTAATTATAAGATAATAAGTACTAATTAGGAGACAGTAAGTCCTAACTATGATATATTAAGTCCTAATTAGGAGATAATAACTCATAATTAGGAGATAGTATCTCCTAATTAGGACTTATTATCTCATAATTAGGTGATACTAAGTCCTATCTCCTAATTAGGAGTTAGTATATATATTCTAGCATTGGCACCAGCACGCTTCCATAAAATACAGATACAATGAAGTACAGATACAATAAATTCAGGAATAACAATACAACCCACTTATTAATAGAAACGAATGGTATAATGTTCATGTAGATGAAAACCTACATTAGTACCTAAAGTAGTATGTGCGTCTCTTTAGTGTCAAATTGCCTATCAATATTGTAAGTGGAATTATTTCATTAAATTATGAACTATATCATGTGGCAGTATGGTTTGAATATACCATTTTGCACTACTATAAAATATATTGATGGTATAGTGTCCTTCCTGATAATATACTGAACGTGCCAGATAATGTCAATGTTGAGTCCGGTGTTAATTGTTTGTGTTCTCATGACCACTGGTATATCCTGCAATCACATCTGAACAGTTTTGATACAGTACTTGCGTCCAGCTGTGCAAATATTAAATAAAAAGAAACACATTCATTTGAAACCGTCGATTAATACGTAAAGACTACCCATAGTTCATGTATAAAGTCCAATAGTTTCGAACAGTAACTATTATCATTATCATTGGGGGGGGGGGGGAATTGCCACTATATTTTATTAAAAGGTATGTATCTCTAGATATTATTTCCGCATGATAGCAATCTGTAAGTCTTCGTTTAAAGATTGTATGCCCCTATAAGTGGACCCCCATGAAAGCAACATTGTCTGCTAAAACATGTGCGGGTCTGAGACCATTCAAGTAACAACAATGCAAACTCGCAATCACACATCGAAAAAACACTGAAAACGTGACAGTCGGTAATTACAACTTACATGAAATCGAAATTGACCATTTTCATCCAAAATGGCCGCCGAAATCCAAAATGTCGCCAAAACCCACGTACATTCCCCCACCACACTAAATATTGCAGTAAATTGCAAAAGTTACTGTTCGTGAATAACAGTTCAAGTACAAGTAATTAAGTAAACTACACCTTACTAGACTATGACATCATATGTGCCAGAAAACAATCACCTGTAGCCGATTTCACCAACATTGCAAAGTATACCTTTCTAGCAAAGTATACTTTGAGGGAGTAATCATTTATTTTTCCTGAAATGCATTATTTCATATAGACATAACAACTGCATATATTTGATGATTAAAAGTATGCAGAATTATTATACTGACTGTATGTCATTATCACAGCCAAAATGGCTGTGATAATGACATAAATTCAGTATAATTTATTCAGCAAATATCTAGGATAAATTTATTAATAAAAATTAATAAATTTATCCTAAAATTGAAAGTTTCTCCCTCAAAGTATACTTTGCCAGATAAGTATACCTGGCAATTTTGATGAAATCGGCTACTGATGATGTAGTTTCTAACATTACTTAAACTATACTACTTATTACTATACTAGAGACCATTCTGACATGCGATTTGTGTCAGCCACCTGTGTACTACGTGTAGTCCCGGGACTCGATAGTTGCACAATTCTCTACCATTTCATAAATTTACTTAAATATAATTCCCTAACATACGGAAGCCCATTAGGGCCACTTCACTTTTTTTTTTCTTCATTTATTCAATATCTTTTCTTGAATTTTCAAGATCTTTTCTTGAATTTTCAAGTTCTTTTCTTGAATTTTCGAGATCTTTTCTTGTATTTTCGAGTTCTTTTGCGAGAAAGTATCTTGAAAATTCAAGAAATGATCTCGAAAATTTAAGAAAATATCTTGAAAATTCAAGAAAAGATCTTAAAAATTCGAGAAAAGAACTTGAAAATACAAGAAAAGATCTCGAAAATTCAAGAAAGTATCTTGAAAATTGAAGAAAAGATCTCGAAAATTCAAGAGAAGAACTTGAAAATTCAAGAGAAGATCTTGAAAATTCAAGAAAAGATCTTGAATAAATGGAAATAAAAAAAAAGTGAAGTGGCCCTAATGGGCTTCCGTACTAACATGCTGCAATCCTTTGGATAAAATCAATGAATAACATGCATCTGATTTTCGTCAAGATATAATTAATATTTATCCCGTCAACACAGTGCGTATGTGCCGTGAAACACGGTGCCGTGAAACATTTTTGATATCCAGTCAATACTATTTTTGCATTTTACAGCCATTTGTAGGTGTTGACGGGATAAATAGAATAGTAGGTTAGTGCCGTGAATGGGAAAACATGTCTGGCGCGGCACGGAAACGGGATGTGCTCGGCAGAGCCTCGCCCATCCCGTTTCCTGAGCCTTGTCAGATATTTTTTCCCATTCACGACACTAACCTACTATTCTCTATATATTTCCGTTGGTGTATTTATGCAAGTTAGTATCATATTCAAGGTGCATGATCACGTGGTTACAACAACAACAACGTCGCCGATTCCAAAGTAAGTATTATTTGATATTTTCCTTAATATGCAACGGATTTTGATGAAATATGGCGCAGCAAACGCGTCTTCATGCGCTGCATTTGGTGGTCCAGTGAGTTCAGCACAGACTTATGTCGTTTTTGCGAAGAATCGATTTCCGTGTCGATTTCGCAAAAACGACAGAAGTTTGGGCGAACATACAAAGACCACCAAATGCAGCTTAACAAGACGCGTTTGATGCGCCATATTTCATCAAAATCCGTTAATTAATAAGGACAATATAAAATAATACGTACTTTGAATCAGATGGATTCTGGATATTTCAGTACTTGTTGTTGTTGTTAGTACCACGTGATCATACATCTTGATAGTAACTTCTGTAGTTGTGCAGTATCGAAGAAAATGTAGATCCCAATGAACCTAAATAGCAGGTGACGTGTATATTGCTTACATACATTGTGAATATAAAAAGAGGTATACCGGCAAGTTTGTCGCCATGAATGCCGAACACCGGGTAAAATAAAATCTCCATTAGGACATACCGGATTAATTTATTACATTGCAGTATCTCTAAAAATGATTGTCGTCGCCTGTATGTAATTCATGTATATCAAATGTTACCGTAATAACCATAAATATTCGAACACCATTTGGTTTCCCAAAACAAATTGTGTCCAAACACAGTGTTATTGTGATAAACAAGTACAAACTTACTAACCGTCAATACTTGGACATTCTTTGCTGTGCGATAATGCATTTCATCCCGTCAACACAGTGCGTATGTGCCGTGAAACACGGTGCCGTGAAACATTTTTTGATATCACGTCAATACGACCTAATCACTGCGTATGGATATGTGCGGTGGCTGGGGTTATTTTTTTTTTGCATTTTAAAGCCATTCGTAGGTGTTGACGGGACAAATAGAATAGTAGGTTAGTGCCGTGAATGGGTAAAAATATCTGGCGCGGCATGGAAACGGATGTGCTCGACAGAGCCTCGCCCATCCCGTTTCTAAGCCTTACCAGATATTTTTCCCATTCACGGCACTAACCTACTATTCTCTATAATGTGTGTTCCCAGAATAATTGTGTTCGAAAAACTTAGGGTTATTACGGTACTATGCGCATGAATGACGTATTGCATGCTAAATGTACGGTGGCTAGTTATGGAATGTTCGTGTCTTCGATTCTGCCGTGCGTAGATATGGCACAACATGTTCATTATATCAAAGACATCATCTGATACATTTTCTGGCAAAATAAACATTCATTCGCCATTACCCCACTTAATGATTGGCATTATCATACATTATATATCAGACGTAAATTTCCACACTGATATCAGGGACGATAACCGGTTTCCTTAAAATGTTAACGGACATTACTATTTATTATCTGTATTTATTTGTTGATGTGCTTACTTTATAAACAATCTGTCGAAAATGTTATTTTTTCAGGTGACGCATTTAATTAGTATAAATAATTAAAAACTATCGTGCCTCATTTTCATATGAAAATGGCCTGATACCACCGCGCGTCACTATCAGTAAACTATATATTACTAAATGATTATATATGTATAGCGGGCACTCGTAATTATTAAAACTGGTGGAATAGTGACATAATTATATACTCATTTAATTCATATAAAGAACAGGGGCCCGTTTCACTAAACTTCTCACGACTAAAATGTTCATAAGTGCAAATTTAAGATAGTCTGTAAATTTCAATTGATGGATTTACATTTATTGAGCATAGGCTGCATATGCAGCCTATGCTCAATACATGTAAATCCATTAATTATTTACAAGAAAACATTGTTAATGTGAAATCTACAGACTATCATAATTTTGCACTTACGAACATTTAGTCGTACGAAGTTTAGTGAAACGGCCCCCAGTTGGTGCCTACTGAATGGGCATGTTAATAATATTAAATTTAGATCCTTTATTTCAACGCAACGTATATATACGCAATTGTAACACGATACTGTTCAGCTCTACGTTACGTATATTGGAATTTTTTTTATTAATTCGTTCCCACGAAATAACAATTCGTTTCCTCAATTTAGCAATTCGTTCCTTCAAATAACAATTCGTTTCCACGAAATAACAATTCCTTCCCTCGAATTAACAAGTCGTTCCCACGTAATGACAATTCGTTCCATCAATTTAACAATTCGTTCCCTCAAATTGACAATTCGGTCCTACGATATAACAATTCGTTCCCACGAATTAACAATTCGTTCCCGTGGGAACGAATTGTTATTTCGTGGGAACGAATTGTTAAATTGAGGCAACGAATTGTTAATTCGTGGGAATGAATTGTTAAATCGTGGGAACGAATTGTTAAATGTTAAATTGAGGGAACGAATTGTTAAATTGAGGGAACGAATTGTTATTTCGTGTGAACGAATTAATAAAAAAAAAAAAGAATTATATGTCCCCTGCAGGGCTCCGTACTACGCACCGTCGACATGAAGAGTGGAAATGTCCCTAACAGCCACCATATACGTATATATTGCCACCATTACATGTAATTCCCTTGCCGAAACTTAAGGCACGTACATGTATACTAATTTACAAGTCTATATGGACAAACAATCTTTTTCCTCGGATTCGCCATCATACTTTCCCAATGCTCACGTGCATTTAGGTCAAACCGTAGACCAATATACACGCGACCAATCAGCTTGCTTCCTTTGCGGTCCCTGTCAAAGTGACATGCGACCAATGAGAAATATACGCGATCGAGTTCGTTGCGAGGCACGTCAAAGGAGAAGCTCTCGTTAAACACGGGATTCAGGTTACTCGCCCTCACCGTTGTCTTGACACGCTTCAGTTGTTTCCCTTCGTACATGAGGAATATTTTCACGCATGGGTCTGAAAATAATTTACTGAGTGTCAGAATGATTAATTGATTGGTTACGATTGATTGATTGATTGATTGGCTGAGATTTAGTGATTGATTGATTGAATTCCCGTTTAACATACCTCTTATTAGTAACAAAATGACAACTGGAGCTATCAGTATGACATTGATTGACATGATTTTGGAGTATTGATTCTACAGGCGGCTACAATACCTGTTTTCTTTGTTAGCTTTATTATTGCCTTCAATAGTTCAATAGTTCAATGTTCTCGACGATCAGGTGTCAATTCCGCGCATCGGCGGTTTATCAATCTACCTGTCGCATTTGTTAACTTGTTCATTACCTTCAAGCAGTTAACAGTCAGGTACAGCTTCCACGCATATTCTACCTGCGGCCACCTACCTGTCGTCTTCGTTCAGTTGATCATTGACTTCAAGCCTTTAATGTTGTCGACAATCAGGTACAGCTTCCACGCATATTCTACTTACGGCCACCTACCTGTCGTCTTGGTTAACTTGTTCATTGCCTTCAAGCCTGTGATGTTCTCGATCGTCAGGTATAGCTTCTCCGACGTCGGCAGGTAACTTAGCCCCACTGACATAGTGCCCAGGTCCTCCTAGTGCAGAAAGGTGATCAGGTGATACATGCATTATTAATGTATATACATATATAATAAACCATTCCCGTTATTTAAGGGCGAAAGCGTTAAATGTATCCATACATTGATACATTTAACACTTTAACACCTAAATAACTGGAATGGATTTTTCTTTTTTTTTCTTTGCGACCAATCCATTCATCACAAAATGATTTTCAGACTAGTCAATTTATAAACAAAAAAATATGGAAGCGTCCTGGTGCCAATGTTAAAATAAGTTTATTTCTGAATTAGAAGATAAATATATTTTAGCATTGGCACCAGGACGTTACCATAGTTTTTATTTTCGCTGAACATATGAATACGACTTGCAAAATGTGTAGATCCAGATGAGACGGCTTGCAACGAGTCGGCTCATCTGGATCTACATTCTTTGTATGAGATTGGTATTGGAGATTGGTATTGGAGATTGGTAACTTTGATATATACTCGGCAGATTCACTGTACAGAACATTTTGATTCATATGGCGACACATGCTTTGCATTAGGTAGCCAGTTCCAGTTACGATACTGGGGGCCGTTTCACTAAACTTCGTACTATTAAAATGTTCGTAAGTGCAAAATTATGAAAGTCAGTACATTTCACTTTAACAATGTTTTCTTGTACACAATTAGTGAATTTGCATTTATTGAGCATAGGCTGCATATGCAGCCTATGCTCAATAAATGTAAATCTATCAATTGAAATTTCCAGACGATCCTAAATTTGTACTTACGAACATTTTCGTCGTACGACGTTTAGTGAAACGGGCCACTGGTCTACTAGCATACTCCTTCGCCCTGATATCAATTTATAATCGGTTCGCAGCATATCAGTAGCCTATTTCATCAACATTGCAAAGTATACTTTACTAGCAAATTATACTTTGAGGGAGTAATCATTTATTTTTCCTGAAATGCATTATTTCATATAGAACTAACAAATGCATATATTTCATGATTAAAAGTATGCAGAATTATTATACTGAATTTATTACATTATCACAGCCATTAAATGGCTGTGATAATGTAATAAATTCAGTATAATAAAAATTAATAAATTTTTCAAAAAATTGAAAATTTCTCCCTCAACGTATACTTTGCTACTAAAGTATACTTTGCAATGTTGATGAAATGGGCTACAGGTGTTTCAATTAGTGCAACGGTAGTCGGATCATTACCAAACTTCACTAATGGCTTCCTCGCATTGATGGCTATCCACCAAGTGTAATTCGGCTGACCTTGACATTGGTGACCTTCACATTGGTGTCAACGCGTTTATGTTGAATATCTACTGTTCCGTTAGTCAGAACAGGAAACTGTCTGTTTCACGAAACCTGCCCAAATATGACGGCCATATAAACAATGCAAAAACAATATGTTTTAGATCATATTAAATTAAAGCAAAATTTAAGAATGAGCCTTCTTTTTATTTCGTTAAATTTTGTCAAATATTGATTTTATTGCGAAAAAACAATTTCCCCATCTAACTGATGATGTCTATGGGAATTTTAACCGATTTTCAAAATTTAACTTTTG
>JAQRGA010001114.1:0-12095 GCA_029237695.1 Conchocele bisecta
GTACAAGTATATTATAGGAATGAATGGCCTTTTTGCGGAATTTATCGGGGTATAAACTATAAGATTTTGTTTCGAAAATTGTAATTTTTTAAGGCCTAGTCCAGTATTCCCGCGACTTTTCCAAGTTTATATCCCCGATAAATTCAACAAAAAGGCCATTCATTCCTTATAATTCCAGCATTTGAAATAAATTCATCAAGAACATGTGTTTATTTTCCGTTTTCTTAATAATTATTTTAGCTGTGCCTCACGGTTACGGAAAGTAGTTCAGTGTGGGAGTTTACTGGGATATAAATTTTGGACAGAGACTTGCTACGGACCAATCAAATGTTAGGGAATTGTGTAAATATTTTTCTGCTGGAATTATTGATGTATATGTTCATAATTATAAAATAATTGTCACTTGGCGGATCTCACATTTTGTAGAATTGTTATGTTCAGTGCCACTTTTTCGCACATAAGAAACGTTGATGAACACTTCCATGTTAATGTGTAGACTATTCCATCTGAAGCTATATTGTTGGTAAACATGTATTCGTGTGGGTGTGATACTCTAGCCAGGCAATAGGGAATACAGTATAACCTATCTTTTCTGTATTTTAAAGAACATATTGCTTGGAAGGGAATGTTCAGTACGTTTCCTGGCGCACATTTCCTTTCAAACCGATTGCAAAGTGCAGTAAAACCTCCTCCATTGACTCCAGTCACGTATGTAGTTCGTGATTGCATTATTTCCAGAACCGCTTATGTTACGTACTCCTGTCAATGACTCTCATCTATGCATGTGTAGAAATACACGTGTTTATACCCCCGGCATACGAAGTATATAGTTTTCGTAATTCCGTCTGTCCTTCCGTCCGTCAGTACGTCCGTCCGTCCGTCCGTCCACGTAACTTAAAGTTTTTGGGTATCCAATATCTCTGTAACTGTAAGTCGGATTGACCTCAAACTTCATGTACTTCCTTATCATCATCCATATGTTCACTCCATATCACACCCATGCGGCCTTCATGTCCAAATATTTTCATGCTATACCACACCCATGATGCCTTCATGTCCAAGTATTTTCATGTTATACCACACCCATAGGCCTTTATGTCCAAGTATTTTCATGCTATACCAAACCCATGCGGCCTTCATGTCCAAGTATTTTCATGCTATACCACACCCATGCGGCCTTCATGTCCAAGTATTTTCATGCTATACCACACCCATGATGCCTTCATGTCCAAGTATTTTCATGTTATACCACACCCATAGGCCTTTATGTCCAAGTATTTTCATGCTATACCAAACCCATGCGGCCTTCATGTCCAAGTATTTTCATGCTATACCACACCCATGCGGCCTTCATGTCCAAGTATTTTCATGCTATACCAAACCCATGCGGCCTTCATGTCCAAGTATTTTCATGCTATACCAAACCCATGCGGCCTTTATGTCCAAGTATTTTCATGGCAATACCAAACCATGCGGCCTTCATGTCCAAGTATTTTCATGCTATACCAAACCCATGCTGCCTTTATGTCCAAGTATTTTCATGCTATACCAAACCCATGCGGCCTTCATGTCCAAGTATTTCATGCATAACCAAACCCATAGGCCTTTAAAGTCCATGTTCAGAATTTTCATGCTATAACCAACCCATATGCCTATATGTCCAAGTATTTTCATGCTATACCAAACCCATAGGCCTTTATGTCCAAGTATTTTCATGCTATACCAAACCCATAGGCCTTTATGTCCAAGTATTTTCATGCTATACCAAACCCATGCGGCCTTTATGTCCAAGTATTTTCATGCCATACCAAACCCATGCGGCCTTCATGTCCAAGTATTTTCATGCTATACCAAACCCATAGGCCTTTATGTCCGAGGTCAAATTAAAGTATTTTCATGCTATACCAAACCCATAGGCCTTTATGTCCAAGTATTTTCATGCTATACCAAACCCATAGGCCTTTATGTCCAAGTATTTTCATGCTATACCAAACCCATAGGCCTTTATGTCCGAGGTCAAATTACTTAGAAATTCACGTTAGTTTTTACAAATATTTGTGTTAAACATTTTATTTGTCGGTCTAGCCGTGGCCGGGGTTATACGTGATCCCCCGCTCACGTTCTCTAGTTGAAACTGTTTTCATTTTTTATCCCGTCAACACAGTGCGTATGTGCCGTGAAACATGGTGCCGTGAAACATTTTTGATATCCAGTCAATACAATTTTTGCATTTTACAGCCATTTGAAGGTGTTGACGGGATAAATAGTATAGTAGGTTAGTGCCGTGAATGGGAAACAAATATCTGGCGCGGCACGGAAACGGGATGTGCTCGGCAGAGCCTCGCCCATCCCGTTTCCTGAGCCTTGCCAGATATGTTTTCCCATTCACGGCACTAACATACTATTGTCTGTCTATTTTCCTTATTTCTGAACCAAAGTATAAGTTGTGACCACTCATTTGAACCGTCTCGGCGAGACGGTTCAAATGAGTGGTCACAACATATACTTCTGATGAGAAATAAAGAAATTCTTGAGCCTTGCCGGATATTTTTTCCCATTCACGGCACTAACCTACTATTCTCTATTTATGCCGCATATGTGATAGCAAGTGGGCATAATGTTTTGTTCTTGAGGTTCCCTACGTCCATCCATCTATGTCGAAAAGTCGAAATATTGAGTTTCTCTAGCTATAGTTCAGTACGCAACGGGGGCATATCTATGTTTTGCAAACATGATGGCTAGTTGAATCTTCTATTTATATTGCAATATTCGATGATATAGAGAATAGCAGGTTAGTGCCGTGAATGGGAACAAATATATGGCAAGGCTTAGGAAACTGAATGGGCGAGGCTCTGTCGAGCATATCCCGTTTTCGTGCCGCACCAGATATTTTCCCCATTCATGGCACTAACCTATTATTCTATTTATCCTGTCAACTCCTACAAATAGCTTTAAAATGAAAACATATGGACCACAGTCACCACCGCACGTATTCATACGCAGTGATTAGGTCGTATTGACAGGATATCAAAAATGTTTCACGGCACCGTGTTTCACGGCACATGCGAACTGGTTGACGGGATAAAATGCCGTACCAAATATGCCTGCACCCACATCTAGCCACGCTTAGATAAACATTAACCTTGTTTGAAGACGTTTTCATGAAAATACTCTCTCAACCATCTGTATATCGTTTTCTGTATATTTCTCAAACGACACCATCGCCTGCATGGACATACATGTACATGTATACTTTAATCCGTGATTATGTGCGTGCACTTTGAGAGAACTCTGCGATAAATGTTTTCTAATATATTGTTTTATTTAACCTGGAAAACAAACATGACAATGATATTTGTCATCAGTGTTGTTCACGTGTGAAGTATCTTGAAATGTTCCACGCATTGTAACTTTCTAAACCTGAATAAAAATTTAGAAAAATCAACTACAACGACAACTACAACGTGCACGTACATAACCACATTGCATGTAGCTTGTAGTAGGGCCCTCGGCTGACAAAAGGAAACTTACACCCCTTGCAAAAGCATCCTCCTGATTGGTCGACGTACTCAGACAATCTAATCATGATCTAAACTGTGTGCATGTTTCGGAGTATGCACGGATACGTCGGTGTAACATTTTCAGTGACATCATAGTCGTGTGGGGTGGGGGGGGGGGGGGGGGGGTTGTAACTGACGCGTGTAATCTGATCTGAAAATGTTTATTTTGTGGGTTGATGGTTGTAACTGACGCGTGGTAATCTGATCCGAAAATGTTGATTTTGTGGGTTGGGGGGTTGTAACTGACGCGTGGTAATATGATATGAAAATGTTGATTTTGCAATGATGGTGATGCTGGTGGGGGGGGGGGGGGGGGAGGGGGGGAGGGGGGGTTGTAACTGACGCGTGGTAATCTGATCTGAAAATGTTTATTTTGTGGGTTGATGGTTGTAACTGACGCGTGGTAATCTGATCCGAAAATGTTGATTTTGTGGGTTGGGGGGTTGTAACTGACGCGTGGTAATATGATCTGAAAATGTTGATTTTGCAATGATGGTGATGCTCTTCATTACATTACAAAGGCGATGGCTACACAATTCTGAATAACATATGTGACGGGACATGTCCGATGCCTTTAGATTTTAATATTTTCAATTGAGTTTCAAGTACATGATTGGTGTGGTATATGTATACTGAATATGACGTGAAGCTGATTGGTATGTACTGTAAAGATATTTCTTAGATCTTAGCCGTTCTTAAAACACACGAGAATGTACTGATATAAATGGCAACATGACCAAATCATACCATCACAATTTATTGCGGTAATCGTGATTATTTACATACACGTATACCATATTAGATATGTATAAATAGATGGTCCTCGTGAAATATGTGTATGGTATACATGATCAGGGGTCTATGGATGTCGCGTTCATTTTCTGAGAACAGTGTACTACCGAAGACCAACGAAGACCAACGAAGACGGAAGGTAAGGAAACTCCATATACGGAGGACCACTTTAGTGGAGCACATCGGCTAATGAACAACACCATTGCAGGTAAGTATGACTTACTTATTTATATTTAGTTATCGTCGTCGAATCGTCGGCTGACAAGTGACATCACGATGCGAGCGACCAGCATAGACCCGTATCAGTCTAGGCAGATTGATCAGGGACTATGGTTTCGCATTTGTCGCGTTGTTTTCTGGAAAAGTGTACTACGATGTCTTAACCAGTGATGGTCCACTCTCCAATCCGGATATCCCGAGGACCACCAATGTGGAACACACGCACGGATAAACAACACAAGTGCAGGTAAGTATAACTTACTTATATGTATGCCCACTATCAGGGAGGGCATATTGCTTTGCGTTTGAAGTTCCGAACGTTTGTCAGTCCGTACGTCCGTCCGTCTGTAAGTCCGTCCGTGGTTATTTACGTCGAAGGGTCTGCAAGAATTTCTCCATCATACCAGTAGTTGATTTCATCAAAATTGCAAAGTATACTTATCTAGCAAAGTATACTTTGAGGGAGTAATCATTTATTTTTTCCGAAATTCATTATTTCATATAGAACTAACGACTGCATATATTTGATGATTAAAAGTATGCAGAATTATTATACTGAATTTATTACATCATCACAGCCAAAATGGCTGTGATAATGTAATAAATTCAGTATAATAAAAAATAATAAATTTATCATAAAATTGAAAATTTCTCCCTCAAAGTATACTTTGCTAGATAAGTATGCTTTGCAATGTTGATGAAACAGGCTACAGAACTTGACGGATGTATTTAACAGTGGGACGCTTAAAACACTGTGACACTTCATGACACCATTAACAATAGGCGCACAAAAAAGCAATTGTTACACTCATGTATGCCACGGGGGCACATCCTTATTTTACTAACGTACATGTAATGTCTAGTTTGTTTTTGGAATACGAGTACATATTCCCAATATTCACCGATATCTATACATTTTCTCACTTCTATGTTTTCGTCACAAATATAATAATGAACATTGGGCTGACACATGACGTTAGGATATGGGTCTGTGCTGCACCGCCTTGCAGTCACTTTCTGTAGGAAAGTCTGTTGGACAATAAGCTGGATTGACTTCAATCTTTTTCATTAGCCAAACTGGTGTTCCATACAGCCAATCAATCCCGTTGGCTCGGCCTTTGCTGTTAAACACCAATAAATCAAATCAAATCCTAGATATGAACATGATAAAATAGGTCCTTGCATTAAAAACTGTCTAGTTGTATATGCCTGCAAGTGCAACACTTTTGTTGACTAATGGACGGAAAGGAATATAGTGTATATCTTAGTCACAGGTGGTACATTTGTATTTAATATATGCTGTAATCTCACAACACTGAGCGTATTTCATTTCTGAAATATGGAGACCCTGATCAACCTGTGTACGCACATAGTTTGGTTTTGTATGGCTGTCGTGCAAGGCGACCTATACGTATAAGTCGCCTTGCATGGCAGCCATTAAATTCTGGTTACATGATGGATATTTCACTGATGGTTTAGAACATAGTAAAGACCCCGATCACACTGCATGGATGTGCTGTAGGAATGAATGGCCTTTTTGTGGAATTTATCGGGGATAAACTTGGAAAAGTCGCGGGAATACTGGACGAAGGCCGGAAGGCCTCGTCCAGTATTCCCGCGACTTTTCCAAGTTTATATCCCCGATAAATTCCACAAAAAGGCCATTTATTCCTTATAATTCCAGCATTTGAAATAAATTCATCAAGAAAATGTGTTTATTTTCCGTTTTCTTAAGAATTATTTTAACTGCGCCTGACGGTTACGGAAAGTAGTTCGGCATGGGAGTTTACTGGGATATACATTTTGGACAGAGACTTGCTACGGACCAATCAAATGTTAGGGAATTGTGTAAATATTTTTGTGCTGGAATTATATAAATATATGGCCATCATCAATCGGCAATACAATAAACCCGTTTTTGTCAGACCGCGACCAGTGTTTGTGAGCAACAGTACAGTTACTTCTTATTAATAAGTGATATTATTTCAAACAGTGTCGGTCCTGTTTAATGTTTCGAGTTGTCAGCTGTGGGTCCATCTATTCAAAGGTGGAGTATGGTTGGCTATAAAACGCGATGTCAGATATTGCTACAGATCCCATTGCTTCCATACCATATCTTTGTTCATACTCATCTCAAATCTACATGAGTGTCAAACCAGGGATACCGATATTCCGTGACTGGAATCTGTGACTGGAGACATTGGGCTTATGACATTTTGCGACCAGTGTAGATTCACACTCTGATCAGGATCTACACTGTTTGTCATACCATCAATGAAACGCGCGCCATGCTCCTAACACGCAATATATATCGTTATCAGGTTATGGGAGTGTGTTATTTGACCAGGATCTACCCTGGTCACAAACCTCATAAGCCCCATTTCTCCAGTCACAGTCACATATCTATGGTCTAGTAACATAAGGTCGTAAGTGCTATGCTTTAGCATAGCAGTTACGACCTTATGTTACTAGACCATCGATATCATGACTTTAATAATCTGTGTTATTACACTGCGAAAACCCATGTTTTGCATTAAAATAAAACAGTCATGCATCTCGAAAATATACACTATTTATTTAATGCACACGTCCATATAGACATCACACATAAAGCATATAATACATATAGGATATGATTTTGTACCTTCGGACATCTGCGTAATTTCATGAAATACGTGTACAAAATTTACAATATATTTCGTAAATAAATTCAAAAGTTGACAACATTTTCAGAGTACATGCGGAATACTATTCCGCATATACTGTGAAAATGTAGTCAACGTTTGGCGCTATTTAAGGGAAATATTGTAAATTTTGTAAACGTATTTCATGAAATTACGCAGATGTCCGAAGGTACAAACTCCGATTGGCGTGTCTCATATCAGCTTCATTAGATCACCGTATGACAAAAGGAAACTTACAACGTATGCGACCAGCATAGCCACATTCACACAGTCTGATCAGGACATACAGTGTTCGCAGTTTATGTTAATTATGTTTTGACTGTAAATGAGGATTAAGATAATACGATTCGTGTAAGGCCCTATTTGTCAACTGGTAGTCCATATAGTGTACATATCAGTGTAATTCATACTTTCAAAACTACATACCTCTGTCGCGGAGATCGCAAACAGTGTAGTTCCAGATGAGCCGGCTCGTGACGAGCCGTCTCATCAGGATCTGCTCTTTTTGCAAGTAATTTTCATATTTTTTAGGATATTTTTTTATAAAAGAACTAGTCTGAACATCATTTTGTGACAATTGGATTCGTCGGAAATTAACATCTGACAATGCATTCCAGTTACCTAGGATTGATAGGGTTAATATACAAGGTGCATGATCACGTGGTTACAACAACAACAACGTTGCCCAATCCAAAGTAAGTATTATTTCATATTTTCCTTAATATGCAACGGATTTGGATGAAATATGGCGCAGCAAACGCGTCTTCATGAGCTGCATTTGGTGGTCCAGGGAGTTCGGCACAGAATTATGTCGATTTTGCGACGAATCGTTTATTTCCGTGTCAGTAGACACGGAAATCGATTCTTCGCAAAAACGACAAAAGTTTGAGCGAAAATACAAAGACCACCAAATGCAGCTTAACAAGACGCGTTTGATGCACCATATTTCATTAAAAATCCGTTACGTAATATGGACAATATAACAGAATAAGTACTTTTAATCAGATGGATTCTGGAAGTTTCAGTACTTGTTGTTGTTGTTAGTACCACGTGATCATACACCTTGATATAGTAATTAATCATGAAAGACTAGGCTATTATCGTTTGATATCAAGTTTGTCAGACGAGACTTGGAAACGCGAGAAACAGATTGATAATCAAGATAAAAACACACTAAGCTGGTAATTCGTTTATCAGGTATCACATTATATTATGGAACAGCGAACAGTGCAAACGCTGATCATAGTAGTAATGGTTACGAATGCCATAAACCCTGTTTCACCAGTACTTAGTATATATACCACATGGTATGTACATTGTATATCTCGATAAGAATGGTGCGCATGCGTAGGCTGATCTTGGTTTTATAAGATGGATGGGTCAAATGTGGTCAACAAGTAAAGAAACTACGAAGATGAAGACGTATATATATATACACATGGCATATGACGTGATATTATTTGGCATTCAGTTTTATCTTAAACACATGGTTCTTAGATGGGCTATGCATATTAACACCGAAGCAAATTAGCAAAAACAAGTAATTTTAGATTTGTATCGTAAATATTTCTATAATTCGCCATTCTTTCTAATTGTTCACATAAGGAACTTTATGCCGTCAACACAGTGCGTATGTGCCGTGAAACACGGTGCCACGAAACATTTTTGATATCCGGTCAATTCGACCTAATCACTGCGTATGAATATGTGCAGTTGTCATACTAGTCGATTCTCCGATTTTGAGGGTGCGGCTGGGGTGATTCTTTGCATTTTAAAGTTATTTGTAATGTTGACGGGATAAATAGAATGCGAGGGAATCTTAGCGACCTTAGCATTTATAGAGAATAGTAGGTTAGTGCCGTGAATGGGAAAATATCTGGCAATGTTTAGGAAACGGGATGGGCGAGGCTCTGCCAGTATGTTTGTACATATTGGCCAGCTATAAATGCTGCGGTCGCTAACGGTCCGTCGCATTCAAGTCCTTAACAATTCAATATGTGAACAATAACTTACCCATAATTCCTATTATGGGAGCAGCTTTCTAACACATTATGGATAGTGTTGTGGGCATTTAAAAAGTAGGATGACTTATAAATATTCACACCCGATGAACTGACTGTCTAATTCCCATCTCTGGAGAGTACATTTGTAGTTTAATTTCATATGTATGCCAGACGACTGGGTAAAACACTATGAGACATGCTAGGTGCATCCGGTCTGATAAAACAAGTAGACAATCACTATTAGTTAACAGCAACAGCAACAAAAACAACAACAGCAACAATTTAAACAACATACTCTATACAAAAAGGCTATGAACAATTCATGTACGTTCTGAAGCTGTATGGTAAACACCTACATATACAGTTGCATTGTTTATATACCAGGTATAAACAGATTACGAAACTTGGATAACGACGAGCGACGTCAAGTGGAAGTAATTTCTGTAGCCTATTTCACCAACATTGCAAAGTATACTTATCTAGCAAAGTATACTTTGAGGGAGAAATTTTCAATATTAGGATACATTTATTATTTTTTATTGTACTGAATTTATTACATTATCACAGCCAAAATGGCTGTGCTAATGTAATACATTCGGTATAATAATTCTGCATACTTTTAATCATCACATATATGCAGTCGTTAGTTCTATATAAAATGATGCATTTCGGGAAAAATACATGCTTACTCGCTCAAAGTATACTTTGCTAGATAAGTATAATTTGCAATTTTGATGAAATCGGCTACTGGTTATCACCGGAGTTCGAATTGGCGGAGTTTGTCGAATTGACTAAGCAACGTGACGTCAAACAGACAAAACTCCGCTAATTAAAAGGTTACGGATGCCCGGAAAGTTGTTCTCATGTACGTTTGTTTGTTTGTTATATGGCACACCTGTAGCCGATTTCATCAACATTGCAAAGTATACTTATCTAGCAAAGTATACTTTGAGGGAGTAATCATTTATTTTTCCTGAAATGTATTATTTCATATAGAACTAACAAATGCATATATTTTATGATTAAAAGTATGCAGAATTATCATACTGAATTTATTACATTATCACAGCCAAAATGGCTGTGATAATGTAATAAATTCAGTATAATAAAAATTAATAAATTTCTCATAAAATTGAAAATTTCTCCCTCAAAGTATACTTTGCTACAAAAGTATACTTTGCAATGTTGATGAAATCGGCTACTGGTAGAACCAGCTGGTGGAGTGGCAAATACAATTGTATTTCATAAACTCCAGTGCAGGGATCGAGGATCGAACCTGGACCACCGGAGTGACAGTCGGAGGTTGTAACCGCTGAGCTAAAATTCCACATTCTGTTCTCAGGTACTGTAACATTTTCCAAGTTCTGTAACCTATTTGTAAGACTGGTTTAGAGTGGCTGTTTGTCCAAGTCCTTATAACCCCGCTTACTGGCGCTGCGCACTTTCCAGATGATAACGCCAATCACAATCACAAGAGCCAGCCCGCCAAGCCCCGCCCCTAGGGCGATGGCTAAAGTGTGGTTGTCGTCGTCGTCGTCACCGCCGCTATCGTCCGGGCACTCTGCAACATCTGCAAGTAGAACCGTGCACTGGGAAACGGGGAGCAAGCGTGCAAGCCTAACGTGAGGGGATCAAAATCAGCCTGCACATGCACCAGCGTCCATTTTGTCTATTTTGGTATCATTGGATCCATGGCTTGAAATAGGACAAATCGTCGAAAAACCACACATGTATATAACTAGAAAGTCAATTAAACACATGGTTACTCTTACATGAAAAGAGCGTACTGAAAAAAATGCTATATTTAAATATTGTCGTCTGTTGAGTTTCATTATTTGCAACGTGTCTGAGGTATAGAGCAACACCACAGCTTTTAAAGCGCATGCAAGTGCTGCCAAGCAAGTTTTTTATTGTTTCAGGCGTAAGAGACCTACTTTTGTAAGAAAAAAAAACAACAGCAGACGACACTATTCATTTCCCATCCTTTAACCCTTAGACTGCTGATCACGAAAATTGTCGTCTGCTGATGCTTTATATTTTGCCTGCTTTCTCAATAAGGATATGGTTTGACAGCACTTTAGAATCATTTCCACTTGAACAATGCAATGCATTTTGTGGCTCTGACGGGAAAACTGAGGCTTATAGGATTTGTGACTCAGACACATGTAGCCTTATAACAGTCTATATAGAGAATAGTAGGTTAGTGCCGTGAACGGGAAAAAATATCCGGCAAGGCTCAAGCATTTCTTTATTTCTCATCAGAAGTATATGTTGTGACCACTCATTTTGAGTGGTCACAACATATACTTTGGTTCAGAAATAAGGAAAATAGACAGACAATAGTATGTTAGTGCCGTGAATGGGAAAACATATCTGGCAAGGCTCCGGAAACGGGATGGGCGAGGCTCTGCCGAGCACATCCCGTTTCCGTGCCGCGCCAGATATGTTTTCCCATTCACGGCACTAACCTACTATTCTATTTATCCCGTCAACACCTACAAATGGCTGTAAAATGCAAAAATTGTATTGACTGGATATCAAAATTGTTTCACGGGACCGTGTTTCACGGCACATACGCACTGTGTTGACGGGATAAATTGCTTTTCATGACGGGTGTTTCATTGATGAAATGGCGAACAGTGCAGATCCTGATCAGACTGTGCGGATGCACAGGCTGATCTGGATCTACACTGGTCGCAAAACCCATACTACCCATTTCTCCATTCAAAGACATAAATAATCAATGTGTGATCCTGATTAGATCCTGATTAGATCCTGATTAGACTGTGCGGATCCACAGGCTGATCTGTATACACAGTGGCCACAACACGATAAGC
>JAQRGA010001115.1:0-11183 GCA_029237695.1 Conchocele bisecta
CGTAATTGCAAAATTATGAGTCCGTAAATTTCACATTAAACATGTTTTCTTTCTTATGAACAACTATTGGAAATATATTATTATTCTGTTAACCAGTGCAAACCTACCAATTATAAATATTGGGACATTCGTTGTTTTATTTATAGTGATTTCCAATAACCAAGAAGCACATTTAATACACATTGTCTTAAAGTCACTCTGTTTATGAAATGTTCGACCATGTGATCGAAAATTTAATAAAAAGAGTGACTTTAAAAGAAGCTATATATTTATATGCATATATTTGCATGCAGCCTATGCTCAATAAATGTAAATCCATCAATTGAAATTTCCAGACGATCCTAAATTTGCACTTACGAACGTTTTAGTCGTACAAAGGTTAGTGAAACGGGCCCCAATTTATTTAGCTGGTGAATTGTAGTTGCGACAGTAACGTTGCATAGCTCCCGTGCGACGGTATGGGAGTTTTGCAGAGCTTACTGCCCGTAATTAGATCTATGGTACAGTAGTTCTTGCTCTTCTGTTTCCATTGGAAACAACAAGAGAACATGGCCCAAACATGGCCCAAACGTGCCCCAAACGTTGTACAAACGCGCGTTTCCTGTATTCCTATTAACCAATCAAATTCCCGCTTGCAAACGTCTGACAATTTGTTATCCATTTAGACCGATTAGTTCTGAAGAAGTAAACAATTTCAAGTAGGGTTTTCAAAATAATAATGTTTATCTGTTTCAAAAACAATACTACGATTCGTAAACATTGGTCGCAATGGATGCAAGAGGAGAGTTTTTTAATTACTTTACAGATGTCTAGCTTTTTTGCAGTCTTCAGAAATAATATTTATAGCACGTTCTCGTCCTATATATGCGGGACGTATTGCACCAAATTGTATTAGATGTTCTGCCATATTATTTGCTGTAGGTGTCAAACCCTCCAAGTGGTGAAACTGTTCGATAACATGTACAAGCTAAAATGGCCGGAGATGGCAACTCAATGCTCTGTATAATATACTCTAAGAAGAACAGGGTCAGATATACGCAGTGGTTAAGTCGTATTGACAGGATATCAAAAATGTTTCACGGCACCGTGTTTCACGGCACATACGTACTGTGTTGACGGGATAAAAACCGGTTGTGTCACTTAAGTTACAGCAAACCAATTATTCAGGATTGTTTTCGCAACCGGAAATCCGCACTTTATAACTCATGGCTTCAGTTATGCGATACTAACTGTGAAGGGGAGATCGCGACATTCCGTGTGGAACGATGGGCGACTTAAAGTATGGAGTCGTTTTGATTTTAATATACATATGTTTCTGCGAAAATCTGTGTTTTGTGACTGGTGGACAGAACTCTAGCGGGGTAAGTATTGTTTGTATTTATTAAAGGTCTCAGATATACGGAGCCCAGCAGGGGACGTATACTTATATTGTATTAATTCGTACCCACGAAATAACAATTAGTTCCCACGAAATAACATTTCGTTCCCACGATATAACAAAATCGTGGAAACGAATTGTTAATTGCTATTTCGTGGAAACGAATTGTCAATTCGAGCGAACGAGTTGTTATTTCGAGGGAACGAATTATTATTTCGTGGGAACGAATTGTTAATTCGTGGGAACGTATTGCTATATTGTGGGAACGAATTGTTAATTCAAGGGAACGAATTGTTAAATTAAGGCAACGAATTGTTATTTCGTGGGAACGAATTAATAAAAAAAACATCCATGTTATCTGCGGGGTTCCGTACATGTGCATGTATATATAGAGAAGGTGATTAAGCATAACCGGAACAATTAGTTGAATTGTAAAATATGTGTATCATGTTTACGAATCTAAATGTACATACACATATAAGCCGCCTGGACAAACATGGGAACCGGTAAGCAAATGTAATACTGATATATTGATTTTATTGCGAAAAAACGATTTTCCTATGGGAATTTAACTTGGTAGCTAAAAATAGACTTTTTTTAAATATTTGTTTTTTTTGTGGACCGATTTTCAAAATCTAACTTTTTGTTTTCTTAGTTACATCATTTTCAAGCTATCTCGCCAGGTTTTCTTTTTTTCGTAATAAAATCAATATTTGATGGAATTTCATCAAACAATTTTTTTTTGGGATCGTGATATTTGAGTTATTGATGGAAAAGTACTTACTTTTAAATATGTTTTAAATTTAATGTGTTTAATAGCAAAAAGTTCGTCGGCAGCAAAACGTGGAACAGACAAGGGTTATTTTACAGTACATGTATGAATTATAAATTACTTTACCTGCATTAACATTACTGTCGAAATGCCGTTCTAAATGTGGAACAGTATTATAGTTTCACAATAACAAATATTATATGTTTCACTTCTTTTCCTTACTGGTACACGTACAGCGAAACTGCCAAATTATGCCAAGTCAAATTACCTCCCCTGCTTTTCACAGTTTCTGATAACATGAACTTGAATATAACACATGCTTGTGATCAAATCAAATGGTGTAATTGATCGATGTTTGTCGATGGACATGTGCATGGAGCCAACACCGCATATTGGATATCCGAGACCGCATCTGAGGCACAATCACCTTAAAGCCACTTCCAAGGCGCATGATCACATGGTTACAACAACAACAACGTCGCCCACTCCAAAGTAAGTATTATTTGATAGTTTCCTTAATATGCAACGGATTTTGATGAAACATGGCGCAGCAAACGCGTCTTCATGAGCTGTATTTGGTGGTCTATGGAGTTTGGCACAGACTTATGTCGTGTTTGCGAATAATCGATTTCGGAAATCGATTGTTCGCAAAAACGACAGAAGTTTGGGCGAAGATATAGAGACCACCAAATGCAGCTTAACAAGACGCGTTTGATGTGCCATATTTCATCAAAATCCGTTACGTAATAAGGACACTATCACAAAATACGTACTTTGAATCGGTACTTGTTGTTGTTGTTAGTACCACGTGCGCATGCACATTGACTTCGTCTCAGAGATTGACTAAATATTAGCAGATTATTTTTTCGACAAGTATCATTTACGTGTATATATGATCATATCGCATTTATGAAACCAACAGAAGCGGTCAATTGACGAATGGGGCTACATGTAACTCCACGACGGATGTTTTCCGTCGCCTGTCTTAATATATAATATTGTATACGTTCTTTCATTTCCCATTGAAACGTAATGGAACGCAAGACGTTCCATATTGACGTCTCGTGAGTTCATATTGGTCAGTGCCGGAACTACATGTACGCTTCACATCGCAAAATTGTTCCCTTCTAAATCACCACTAATTTGTTTTAATTATAATTTGTATAATTTGTGAAGCGCACATAAATGGAGAATGATGTACGTATATAATATAACGGTTATTTGATTTGTATGTGGATATTGCGCTCGCACGCTGAGGAACTCGTGCATATATCCGCATAGAAATCAAACAATAGAAGTGTATATATTGTCCACCTCGTGTGTTTCATGTTGTTTCATATTCACAGTGTTTCGTACTCACAGTGCATCGTACTCACGTCGTTTCGTACTCACTCACATTTGTCCGTACTCACGTCGTTTCAGCCGGCGCCTGAGATTTACTCTCTGCACATCACATCTGACGTGAAATACCGATTCGCAACAACCCTGGTTACCAGTCGCGTGAAGAACCCGGCTGTAGAGCCACGTGAAGCCACATTTGTCGTCACACTGCCCAACGAGGCGTTCATCACAAACTTAACTTTGTAAGTAGTGTGAATTTTATCCCGTCAACACAGTGCGTATGTGCTGTGAAACACTTTTGATATCCTGTCAATACGATTTGGAGATGCGGCTGGGGTTATTTGTTTTGCATTTTAAAGCTATTTGTAATGTTGACGGGATAAATAGAATAGTAGGTTAATGTCGTGAATGGGAAAATATCTGGCGCGGCACGGAAACGGGATGTGCTCGGCAGAGCCTCGCCCATCCCGTTTCCTAAGCCCTGCCAGATCCACACATTATTTGTCTTAACTTCAATTAGAGAATAGTAGGTAAATAGTGAATGGGAACAAGTATCTGGCAAGGCTCAGGAAACTGGATGGGTGAGGCTCTGCCGAGCACATCCCGTTTCCGTGCCGAGCCAGATATTTATCCCATTCACGGCATTAACCTACTATTCTATTTATCCCATCAACACCTACAAATTCTTTTAAAATGTAAAAATAATAACCCCAGTCACCGCACATATTCATACGCAGTACATGTACGCACTGTGTTGACGGGATAAAAGCCAATATCTGTTCCATGTTTGCTGCGGACGAACTTTTGGCTATTTAACATATTCAATCTAAAATATGTTTAAATGTAAGTACTGTTTCATCGATAACTAAAACGTCACCCTCCACAATTTTTGTATTTTATGAAATTCCATCAAATATTGATTTTATTGCGAAAACACGATTTTCCTTTGGGAATTGAACATTGAACAAAAAGGAGTAAGATCGTCATCAGAAGGGTCGAACAAATAAAAAGAAAATGGAAATTGACCTAGAAACCTGACTAGACAGCTTGTAAATGAAGTGAATCAAAAGAAAACTAAATTTTGAAAATGAAACATTATATAAACAATTATATGTTAAACTCCATATTATTTTTGTTTTCATTTTGGCTGTGATAATGTCATGAATTCAGTATAATAATTCTGCATACTTTTAATCATCTAATATATGCAGTCGTTAGTTCTATATGAAATAATGCATTTCGTGAAAAATAAATGATTACTTCATCAAAGTATACTTAGCTATATAATTATGCTTAGCAATTTTGATGAAAACGGCTACTGGTCATTCCCATGCTATTTTATCAAATAACACTGACTGACAAAATGCCATAGCAGGCAATGACATTGATACGGCGAATCAAGTGCATTCTGTTTGAATGAATGACTTAATTAATTAATCAATTGGTTTTATTGCTTAACTATATTTCATTTTATTATGTACGTACTTTCGTTTCTCATTGAAAAACAAATGCAACGCAAGACGTCAATATATTTTTCCATATTGACGTCTAGTGAGTTTATATTGGTCAGTGTCGGAACTACGCTTCACCTTGCAAAATAGTTCCTTCTAATTCGCCAACAATTTGTATATTTTCATTACATTTTGTATATTTTTTAAGCGGATATAAATTGCGAATGATGTACGTAAAAAGTAAAAATGTCATTTGATTTGTATTCTGGATATATGCCGCTCGTTCCGCCGCGCAACGATATTGCGCTACTAAAATCGCGCATTATCGCACATACATGTACAAATCAAATAACCTGGTATAAATATTTTATTTACAGGGAGATAGATGGTCGGATTGTGGTAGGTGAGATTAAAGAGAAGGAAGCGGCTAAGCAACAGTATGAGGCGGCGAAGGCCCGTGGAGAGAGCGCCGGCTACATTGGTACCCAGTAAGCTTCCCTCCACCCGTCTTACATTAATTTAGTAGTATTATAATATAATCAGAAGGTGTGCGTTTTGGAAGGAGGAGATGTATAACATTAGTAGCAGGCACGTACGCAGGAATTAATTTAGGGGGGTGCGCTATCGAAGGCGCGAAGGGCTAAACATTGTTCGTTTGCACATTCACGGACAGACCTCGGCAGATTAACAATTTCACCCCTAAATAACTGGAATGGATTTTGATATGTTAATTTTGCAACCCATTCCAATCATCACAAACTGATTTTCAGACCAGTCCATTGATGAACTTGAGGTGTTTTTGTTCTCAAAAGTATGAACATTACTTGCAAAATGTGCAGATCCTGATGAGACGGCTCGTCACGAGCCGGCTCATCTGGATCTACACTTTTTGCCAATACCACTATACAGGCCTGTGGTGTTGAACGGGTTAAGGGGGGAGCGTACGCACCCGTCGCACCCCCTCTGCGTACGGGCCTGAATAGTATAGTGGGGTCTGAATGTATGAGTTTTGGAGTAGGAGGTGAATATCCGTCTAATATTAGTTGTATAGTGAGGTCCGTATTAATTGTTGTGACTTTAAGGGGTATTGGGTGGTGGAACAAGTACTCCAACATGATTAGCATATAGTGGTACGTATTTGTGACTGTTTGGAATTGAAGGTACACGGCATTCCAACATAAGTATTATAGTTATATATGTGTTTTGTAATTGCTTGAGTTTATACATAACTGTTCAACATGAGTAGAATTGATTTGTACCTGTGTGGTCCATATGTGTGACATGTTGTAGTAGTATGTTCACAGCAGTCCAAACTGAGTTGTGTGGTGCGTATTTGTGAAGTTTTGGAGCAGCAAGTACACATCAGTTCAACATGAGTAGGTGAGTGAGGTCCGTATTTGTGACTGTTTGGAGTAGGAGGTGGCACGAAACACTTCAACATGATTAGCATAACGAGGTCCGTATTTGTGACTTTTAAGAGTATGTGGTACCATTTTTCTACTTTCAACATTAGTAGTAGAATGAGGTGTGTATATATTAAAGTATTGTACAGGACTGTTCAGCATGAATATTATTGTATTTTATCCCGTCATCGCAGTGCGTATGTGCCGTGAAACACGGTATTGTGAAACGTTTTTGATATCCTGTCAATACGACTTAGTCACTGCGTATTAATATGTACGGTGGCTGGGTTTATGTTTATTGCATTTTAAAGTTATTTGTAGGTGTTGACTGGATAAATAGAATAGGTCAGTCCGTGAATGGGAAAACATACATGGCGCGGCACGGAAATGGCAGAGTCTCGCCCATCCCGTTTCCTAAGCCTTGCCAGATATTTTTCCCATTCACGGCACTACCCTACTATTCTCTATTTACGTATCTGTGGAATGGGAGGTCCACATCAGTGCCAGCTGAGTAGCATAGTGTGGTCCGTATGTGTGACTGTTTGGATGTGAAGGTGCATGAACACAGTAGCTTAATATACGTGTCATAGTACATGTATAACACATATATCGATGGTCTAGTAACATAAGGTCGTAACTGCTATGCTAAAGCATAGCACTTACGACCTTATGTTACTAGACCATCGATAGGTTACCTTTTTGAGTAGGTGGAATATTTTGTCAGCACGTATTAAGTACTACATAAAATAATTTTTTTTCGGGAGGGTGACTTTTTTGTTATTGATGAAAAAGTACTTAATTTTAATTTTTTTTTAGATTTAATGTGTTTAATGGCCAAATGTTCGTCGGCAGCAAAACGTGGAATAGACAGTAAGTTCCCATCTATATATAATATTGGTCTATTTAATGATTGCAGACACCGGAATACGAACAAGTTTAACCTGGCTGTAACGGTAGCGCCGATCAGCAAAGTCTCGTTTAACCTCACCTACCAGGAGCTGTTGCGTCGTCGTCATGGTCACTACGAACAGGTAAGTCTTTGTGTATTTATTTGTTTATGATTTATTTATTTACTTTTTAATTAATTTATTTATTTTTGTTTATTTTGTATTATTTATTTATTGATCAATGGATTGATTGAACGGTTCAATTGATTGATCGATTGGTTGGGTTGGTGGTTGATTGATTTATCGATTTATTGAGTTATTGAGTGATTAATTGATTGATTACTTGATGGATTCATTCATTCAGTCATTAATTGGTTAATTGGTTAATTCGTTGATATATTTATTTATTTATTTAATGATTGATCTTCATTGGGGAGGTAGTCTCCTTCTCGCAATCGTAGTACCGTTGAATTATTGGTGGGGCCTCAGCATTTTTTTGTGCGATACTGACGACCAAGAAAAATGCCATAAAACAGTATATGGAGGGTATGGGTGAGGTGGGAAGGGGTTGGGGAGATAAGTGTGTGTTGAATTATTGGCGAATCAATGTAACTTTGTACTTGTACTGAGAACAATACATAATTTCAGTTGTATTACTAACCTTGTATTATGGGCTGCGGTGGTGTGCATATCAATACATATGCAAGTATTTTTGGTGGTTGGGGCCGTTGCGTATATGCAAGTGGGGCATGAAATGCATGCCCCACTTGCATATACGCAACGGCCCCAACCCTATGTGTTTACAATGCTGCCTTCAACGATTACATCCACAACAGGTGATATATATAGACCCTGGCCAGCCGGTACCCGACATGCACGTGACTGTCGCCATCTTGGAATCAAGGGAGATTACCGAGTTGTTCGTGCCGCCACTCCGGAATGACGTCGACGTGGATATTGCCGGTAAATCAGATCCAGTTTATTGCAAAAGAGGAACGTCTAGTACTAAGTGTCCTCTTTTGCAGACGTATAATTTGCATTTATTTATACCGTTTCTCTCGTTTTCAGACACCCTTGGATAAAGCTAAAACTCAAAATGTTGTCTAATGGTGTTTAAAAACGTAATAAAAATGGCACAAGTAAATGCAAATACGCATCTACAAAACGGGAAAGTTAGTAAACCTTCCTATTTTGCAATAAACTGAATTTAATTATTATTATAACATATATTATTGATCGAATATTTTGCTACATACTTATCGCATCAATACGACTTGGGTCACTGGTCTATGTGATTGTGTTAAACTGCATGGTATCATGTTCGTGTATTTACAAAGGTGTGAAATACACATGCAACCCGTGAATTAAATAAAGTCTACTTCATCTGACTAAGCTCAAATTACCTACATTTTATTCATAGATTATTATTATATTATAACTATTAATTAATGTTGACTTTTATTAATTTAATAGTCTTATTTATGACAGAAAAAAATATAACATGAGAACGAATTCACCAAGTTGAAAAATGCAACGGGAGCGAATTGACCAACATGAGAATGAATTGATTTGAGACCGAATTGACATGAGAACGAGTTGATCAGATACCGGCAAAAATGGCGTCGGACAGCAATTGTTAATGCTTATAAAAATAGATAAATAAAATAGCGATACATAAACATAGTAACATACACCGGACGCTGACATAACTGTGTCCAACGATGCAGTAATAACAGTATAGACGAAAGCGGAAACACGCACACTGCCTGTGGTTGAACGGTTGTAAACGCCAAATGCTGAATCAATCATATTCCAGAGAGCAACTCGATTGCCATCATTGAACAGCCGAATCCGAAGACAGCCTACATAAAATACATACCGGATGTTGAGCAGCAGTCGGCAATCAGTGCCAACGGCATCGCCGGCAAATTTGTCGTCAAGTATGACGTGGAACGGGAAATGGACGGCGGTGATCTGCTTGTAAGTAGTTCTGTCCCGCCGCCGACCGTATCGTGTTTCAGGGGTATCGGTTAGGCCGCTTAAGTCAGCTTAAAACAGACATGCGCATTTTCATTACTTCTCGTTCTACGGCTTATGCCTATAATTTCGTTCCCACGAGATACCATCTTGTTCAAATGACATATTCAGCCAATACAATACAGTAACAGATATTTCTCCACCATCTTGAATTACAATGGTGCAACCTTTGATCAAGGGAACAATATGATTTCTTAGATGACTGCTAATTTCAACCAATGAGATTGTCCAATTTCGGATCACATCACTGTGGACATTTATGATGTTCACCTGGATATCAGTCTCGGACTCGTCTTGTTGCACGTGACGAGTCCGAGAATGATATTATAAATGTGATATATGGAGGTGAATATCACATTTGGAATAACACTCTCGGAGTCTTCTCGCGCAACGAGACGACCCCGAGACTGACATTCAGGTATAGCAGCATGCGCGTGTCACTGATCACGCAACCAAAGCATGAGGCATATCAACCAAAGCATGAGGCATATCAACAGGCATATCAACCAAAGCATGAGGCATATCAACCAAAGCATGAGGCATATCAACTACAGCATGAGGCATATCAACCAAAGCATGAGGCATATCAACCAAAGCACGAGGCATATCGTGACTTGTTGTATCCTATACGTTCCGTAAGTGATATTAGAAAATGTGACATTCACCTCGAGAAGAGTCCGAGAATGATATGCATGTGAACAATCAAGAGACCCGATATCGACCCGATAGCGCGTGTTACGTGAATCGGTTAGACAGCTAAGTGTACATTCAAGAGTATGTTCTTAAAGGTACATGTCCACTCAGTAGGCACACATTGTTATTTATATCAGAGATTTCATCTGAGGCATTTTCGGCATTTTCTGGCAAAATAAACATTCATTCACCATTACCCCACGTATGATTGTCATTATTAGACATATTAGATCTGATGTAAATTTCGACACTGATAGCAGGGGCGATAACTGTGTTTCCTTTAAATGTTAACGGACATTGCTATTTATTCTCTGTATTGAATTTTTGATGTGCAATGATCATACTTTATAACGAAAACAGTATTTCTTTAGTATAAATAATTAAAACATACCATACCTCATTTGCATATGAAAATGGCCTGATACCACCGCGAGTCACTATCAATAAAGTAAATATTACTAAATTATTATACCTGTATAGCGGGAACTCGTATTTTGCCAAGATGATTATGAACGTATATTGGCAATATCAACTCGCACTCCAGCAGTTAATCCAACTGCTGGAGTGCGAGTTGATATTGCCAATAGATGGTCAAAATCATCTTGGCAAAATACGAGTTGTAGCGCCTGAGTTGTAGCACAGTTCGGGCTCAGCTAATCGAGCTGCTTGCTGAGACGGTTCAGACAATATTCATGTAGCTTGTAGTATATTTCTTGACACATATTGGCAGATTAGCGCAGGTGGTAGTTTATATTTGTGTGCATTTCTCAGCTACTGCGATGTCAATACTGACTGTAATTGACGTGTCATTGTTATTGACGTGTCATTGGCTGTCATTGGCTGTCATTGTCATTGACATGTCATTGTCAGTTACTGGCATTGGCTGTCATTGTCATTGACGTGTCATTTGCTGTCATTGTCATTGACGTGTCATTGTCATTGGCGTGTCATTTGCTGTCATTGTCATTGACGTGTCTTTGTCATTGGCTGGCATTGTCATTAACATGTCGTTGTTATTGATGTGTCATTGGCTGTCGTTGTCATTGACATGTCATTGGCTGTCATTGTAATTGACGTGTCATTGGCTGTCACTATCATTGACGTGTCACTGTCATTGGCTGTCTTTGTCATTGACTTGTCATTGTCATTGACGTGTCATTGACTGTCATTGTAATTGACCTGTCATTGTCATTGACGTGTAATTGGCTGTAATTTCGATTC
>JAQRGA010001117.1:0-12243 GCA_029237695.1 Conchocele bisecta
TCATATTGTTCATGTTGTATTATATTGTTTTACCTTCAGATGTCAACGAGTGCATACACTTGGACTATTGCCTGAACGGCGGGATTTGTATCAATACCCAGGGCTCGTACTATTGCCAATGTCCGCAGGGGTGGACTGGTGAATATTGTGAATATGGTGGAATTGGTATGTTTCTTCTACCTTACCCTCGATATTACAAAATGTAGTATATGCTAGTTAGGGGATACAGCTACCTTCAGTTGACATGTAATAATGTTCCGCTCAGTCTGATGTTCAGTCGATGATATCTTGTCTATGTCCTGAAGTATTTATTGAAACAATGAGAGATATGTTATTGTTTATTTGCATATTATGAAAGCATTTGATAGCTTTATCTAGACATGATATTAAAGGGAATACGGGGGGTGGGGGGTATTATTTACGGTCTCTATAAACACTGTATGGCAAGTTAGGATCAGCATGCGTTAATACAACTTGCGGTTTAACATACCATTTTCCTGTCAAATTGGAACGATACCAGGATGTGTCAGCAATCCCTCTACTTTTTCTCTATTTATAAATAATATTTCAATAATAATTGCAAACCGTGTTTACAACTTCTATATCTCGGCAGTATTTCTGGTTTTATGTAAAAGCGTGCTGGTCTGATGAGGTAATAGCAGGTTTCTGGAACACAACAGATGGCCGATATGCTACCTGTAAAAACACAAGCCAAATATCTAACAGAGCAGTCAACTTAATAGTCAACTTCATCAGCAACTTAATATATCTTTGAAACATCACGTCTATTTGTAAATCATAGTGTTATGCTGTAATATGAAATGTGTTGTTTCAACTAGGAGTTAATTTGATGGGGTCCCGAAAGACAATGGCGATATATATAATAAATGACACAATCCCAAAAACGTTGGGTGTGCAAATACGAGCAGTGCACATATGACACAATATTACAATGGGAATTCAGGTCAATACGGATAAAACAAAGGTAACAGTTTTTCGAAATGGCGGAATACTACGATTGTACGACAACTGGACATACCAGTGGCTAAATTAAGAAACATAGACATTATACTTATATTTAACCCACAATTGAGGCGGACACGTGCAAAAGACGCATTAGCATTACCAGCAAGAACATCTATGACATGTGGCAATACACAGATATCAACAGAATTTCGTATATTTTGACCATCAAGATTGTAAAACATTCCTCTGAATATATCGTACTGTAAATGATTCAATGGCAATTTGTCTTCTCTAGGTATCTTGTTCTCGTTGTAGATGTAGACGAGTGCACGACAGGTTTGGCGCGATGTGAGAACGAAGCCACATGTTTGAACACACCCGGTAGCTACACGTGTCACTGTGTCCTGGGATATACTGGCGCGCACTGTACTGAAGGTTAGTACACTTTGCCAAATGTAAGGTCCACATTGTTGAAATTTACCTTAGTCTGTTTTGCATTTAGATTAAAGTGTCTAAGAACACTGTATCTCTCAAACCGCTTCGCCATTTCACTCGAAACTTGGCCATCTAGTTTCACAATGTTTTACAATGTTGATTGAGTTGTCATTTCCCACTAATTTCACATATCCCCAAGTGATTGAAGGATGCTTTGAGGTTATTAGAGGTGCAGGTCACCACAAATTAATGATGACCACCGATTGTATGTATTGAAGTAAACTTGTTTGACAGATAGTTAATCTGAATTTATTTCACAGTGAGTAATATATTAAGTTATCTTTTTATTAACTTTTCGACCACATGGTCTTTAAACCGGCTTATTGCTACAATATGGACGTCGCATAGGACTGTCAATACAGTTTCACACTATTTTGATAAAAACCATGTGGTCGAAAATGTAATAAAAAGAGTGCCTTTAAAACAATGTCTATTAAATGTGCTTCCCTTTGAAGGTTATTGGAAATTACTAAATATGTATTTTGTTGTGTAATTCGCAATGTAAGTGTTGTCTATTTAATTGAAAGCTGTTTTATCTCGCTATCGATTATAACTGAAACAGATTTAGTGATGTGATAAGAGTTCCGTTTGAAGATCGTAATTTAACAATACACGACTATTTGATTGATATATGACTTTTTTCATTCTTGTATGTGATGGTCTGTGTCATTTGCACGCACCTTACGTGGTGCTGAGATGAATATGAATAATATGCTGAAAAGCAAGGTACGAATGTCTCGTACATTTGAGACATACCCTACACCAGTTTTTCCACTAACATTGATACTGCTCCTGCTCTCAAAACTGCCTGCTAACAATAGCAAACTTCTCATTTCTGTCACCGGACGCTTGAATTACACTCCAAAAATATATCAGCGAGTATACTACAATGTCTATATTGGGCGTTTCTCATGTGTTGATGGGAATCGTGTTATACTGTACCTCGGCTGTGTGCTGGCTTTCTACATATACTTATAGACCATCCCTTATAAGATAATATGTGACTGTTCTCAATCTTCAAAGTAGTTCATGTTGCCCAGTCAATCCATCCCAGATATGACTGCATCTTCCAACAGGGTGATGCCTACGTTACTTACATTTGCAGACATTCATGGCATTATGGTAATGTTCCATTTGGGTTAAAATACTTATCACATGCACGAGACAACCTCCGAAAGGTTCAACTAAAGGGTGTGTTCGAGTAAGAGGAGAGAGGCAACGACCATATAATTCCACTATGTTGTATCCTAGTCATGCTCTTTGTTGTCGATGTTATATTTTGTTTGTAAGAATGTTAACAACTAGATTGTGATACAATACTATACAATACAATACAATACAATACTTTTTATTCAGTGAATTAGGCCATCTGCCAATAACACATAACATGTATAATACAATTTGTTAGCAAGCGCCAAATCTAATACATGTATCGTTATGAGTACATAACCGGACCGAGAAGGGACATAAATACGTATAAATCCTGTAGACCATGTGCCAAATTTGTCAGCTCAGAATTTCGAAAATAGTTTTGGATGTGCGTACAATGTAAAACTAATCATGCTGCAGATTCGCAGCTGATCTAGGTCTGAGCTGGTCGCAAGTGACATGTGGTACCCTGTCGGTCGGTGTCATATATGGTAAATGCGATCATGACTTGAGGAAACGGGTCACATTTGTCAAAAAAGTCAGGCTGTAAATGAATTTGGTTTTTTCATAATGTGATAAATACAATTTGAAATTTTTGTGATTGTCTGTATATTTTCTGTTGAAATGAGTCTAAAATATGCAGTGTTTATAAGTATGTATTGCGTATAGTTTGTGTGGGTTCATTTGTCTTCGCTATGTATCTTGTTCTCTATTTTACTTCGGAACTCACATCCGCGTTTTCACAACCGTTGTTGTAGATGTAGACGAGTGCACGGCAGGTTTGGCGCTATGTGAGAACGAAGCCACATGTGTCAACACACCCGGTAGCTACATGTGTCTCTGTGTCCTGGGATATATTGGCGCGCACTGTACTGAAGGTTAGTAAACTGAACATTACAGTAACTGTTGTAAACACCATATGCTATCATGGCGGACACTATTCTGAATGTTAGCAGATTACAGTTTGTGTTCACTGCTACCAAGATCAACAGTTTAGTGTTTGCGATCAGTGTAGTACCATCGCATAGTATATCCAGATGTCCGCCCGTCATTCAGTTACTCAAATAGTAATTCGGCCATCAGTAGACATGATCCGTATCGACTGTCGATACGAATCTGCATAGATACGACATGCTAATATTGCAATGGTTGTACGATTGGTCCATATATTGCTTGCACGTAATATTTGTCTGGAGAAATGAAGCGTGTGGGATTTGTGACCAGTGTAGTTTCTTATCAAATACTACACTCATGTAGCATGATTCCGATCTATATTACTCATTAGAAGCATGACGGGTGTTTCATTGACGGAATGGCGAAAATTGCAGACCCTGATTAGACATGCGAACGCAAAGGCTGATCAGGATTTACAGTGGTCGCAAAACCCATAAGCCTCATTTATCCAGTCACAGGCACATATTAATTCCATTTTCAGACCTTAATGAGTGTCTCCAGATAAGCCCGTGTGTCAATGACGGTACCTGCGTGAACACAGTAGGCTCCTTCATATGCGTCTGTCCGCCCTTGTTTACTGGCGCTAGTTGTCAAATAGGTAAATATTTCCCGCCAGAATACGAGAAGTGTTAATTTGTTTTGAAATAACTTAATGCCCGTGATTTATTAATATTATCGTGTGTAAGATTCCGTGTCGAGCAAACTATGACGCATGTCAATTTATTCTGCCAGATGATGTCAGTAATAGAGTACATGTTTTCATCTACATGAACCACAACATTCTGAAAATTGAGACGGACACGTGCAAAAGACGCATTTATTTAGCATTACAAGCAAGAACATATATCAAATGTGGCAATACACAGATATCAACAGAATTTCGGATATTTTGACCATTAAGATTGTAAAACTTTCCTCTGAATATATCGTACTGTAAATGATTCAATGGCACTTGGAGATTGTGAAATTACATCCGCAACATATGGTCTTCCACGGTGGAGATCACATGGTCTGTTGTTTAGGTTTTACGTGATGGCTGTGCACAGGAGATCATCAATACAACTGCGATTTATTCCATTTAATGATGACCATGTTCTAGTCGTTACCTTACGAGCCTGCTAGTACCAAATGTAGCATCATAACTTATGCAGTGTGTATAAGTATGTATTGCGTATAGTTTGTGTGGGTTCATTTGTCTTCTCTAGGTATCTTGTTCTCTATTTTACTTCGGAACTCACATCCGCGTTTTCACAACCGTTGTTGTAGATGTGGACGAGTGCACGGTAGGTTTGGCGCTATGTGAGAACGAAGCCACATGTGTCAACACACCCGGTAGCTACATGTGTCTCTGTGTCCTGGGATATACTGGACCGCACTGTATTGAAGGTTAGTAAACTGAACATTACAGTAACTGTTGTAAACACCATAGGTTATCATGGCGGACAATATTCTCAATGTTAGCAGATTGCAGTTTGTGTTCACTGCTACCAAGATCAACAGTTTAGTATTTGCGATCAGTGTAGTACCATCGCATAGTATATCCAGATGTCCGCCCGTCATTCAGTTACTCAAATAGTAATTCGACCATCATTAAACATGATCCGTATCGACTGTCGATACGAATATGCATAGATACGACATGCTAATATTGCAATGGTTGTACGATTGGTCCATATATTGCTTACACGTAATATGTGTCTGGAGAAATGAGGCGTGTGGGATTTGTGACCAGTGTAGTTTCTTATCAAATACTACACTCATGTAGCATGATTCCGATCTATATTACTCATTAGAAGCATGACGGGTGTTTCATTGACGGAATGGCGAAAATTGCAGACCCTGATTAGACATGCGAACGCAAAGGCTGATCAGGATTTACAGTGGTCGCAAAACCCATAAGCCTCATTTATCCAGTCACAGGCACATATTAATTCCATTTTCAGACCTTAATGAGTGTATCGTGTTTAGCCCGTGTGCCAATGACGGTACCTGCATGAACACAGTAGGCTCCTTCACGTGCGTCTGTCCGCCCTTGTTTACTGGCGCTAGTTGTCAAATAGGTAAATATTTCCCGCCAGAATACGAGAAGTGTTCATTTGTTTTGAAATAACTTAATGCCCGTGATTTATTAATATTATCGTGTGTAAGATTCCGTGTCGAGCAAACTATGACGCATGTCAATTTATTCTGCCAAATGATGTCGGTAATAGAGTACATGTTTTCATCTACATGAAACACAACATTCTGAAAATTAAGACGGACACGTGCAAAAGACGCATTAGCATTACAAGCAAGAACATCTATCACATGTGGCAATACACAGATATCAACGGAATTTCGGATATTTTGACCATCAAGATTGTAAAGCATTGCTCTGAATATATCGTACTGTAAATGAGTCAATGGCCCTTGGAGATTATGAAATTACATCCGCAACATATGGTCTTCCACGGTGGGGATCACGTGGTCTCTTGTTTAGGTTTTACGTGATGGCCGTGCCCAGGAATTCATCAATACAACGGCGAGGTATTACATTTAATGATGACCATGTTCTAGTCGTTACCTTATGAGCCTGCTAGTACCAAATGTAGCAGCATAACTTATGCAGTGTTTATAAGTATGTATTGCTTATAGTTTGTGTGGGTTCATTTGTCTTCTCTAGGTATCTTGTTCTCAATTTTACTTCGGAACTCACATCCGCGTTTTCACAACCGTTGTTGTAGATGTAGACGAGTGCACGGCAGGTTTTGTGCCATGTGAGAACGAAGCCATATGTGTCAACACACCCGGTGGCTACGTGTGTCTCTGTGCCCCGGGATATACTGGCGCGCACTGTACTGATGGTTAGTAAACTGAATATTACAGTAACTGTTGTAAACACCATAGGCTACAATGGATGACAATATTCTGAATGTTAGCAGATTACAGTTTGTGTTCACTGCTACCAATATCAACAGTTTAGTGTTTGCGATCAGTGTAGTACCATGGCATAGTATATCCAGATGTCTGCCCGTCATTCAGTTACTCAAATAGTAATTCGGCCATCAGTAAACATGATCCGTATCGACTGTCGATATGAATATGCATAGATACGACATGCTAATATTGCAATGGCTGTACGATTGGTCCATATATTGCTTACAAGTAATATGTGTCTGGAGAAATGAGGCGTGTGGGATTTGTGACCAGTGTAGTTTCTTATCAAATACTACACTCATGTAGCTTGATTCCGATATATTACTCATTAGAAGCATGACGGGTGTTTCATTGACGGAATGGCGAAAATTGCGGACCCTGATTAGACATGCGAACGCAAAGGCTGATCACAATTTACAGTGGTCGCAAAACCCATAAGCCTCATTTATCCAGTCACAGCCACATATTAATTCCATCATTTTCAGACGTTAATGAGTGTCTCCCGATAAGCCCGTGTGTCGATAACGGTACCTGCGCAAACACAGTAGGCTCCTTCATGTGCATCTGATCGCCCTCGTTTACTGGCGCTAGTTGTCAAATAGGTAAATATTTCCCGCCAGAATACGATAAATGTTCATTTGTTTTGAAATAACTTAATGCCCGTGATTTATTAATATTAGCGTGTGTAATATTCCGTGTCGAGCAAACTATGACGCATGTCAATTTATTCTGCCAAATGATGTCGGTAATATAGTACATGTTTTCATCTACACGAAACACAACATTCTGAAAATAGCTTGTGACATTTTGACGATATTCATCTTGACAACCCGAGTATAACATCACACAATTTGTATAAGTAAAGTGCTATTGCTGGATAAGTATCATTTTAAAGCATGAAATACGTATTACAAAAATATTGAAGGCAATGATCAGAGTTCATCGGGTAACCCTGCAAGTATTTAAATCGTCTTTCCGGCTTTAACAGGCTACATGTAACTATCCAGTAATTGCGGTTTATAATTTTGTATTACTTGTTTTATTCATTGCAGATCCCGTAAAATGACCATGAACCGTCGTGCACGATCGCCTGAGTTGTAGCGTCTGATGTCCAGTAGCCTATTTCACCACAATTGCAAAGCATAATTATCTAGTAAAGTGTACTTTGAGGGTGTAATCATTTATTTTCCCCGAAATGGATTATTTCATATATAACTAACAACTGCATATATGTGATGATTGGAAGCCAAAATGGCTGTGATAATGTAATACATTTAGTATAATAACAATTAATAAATGTATCCTTAAATTGATTTTCCCCCTCAAAGTGTACTTAGCAAGACAAATATACTTAGCAATTTTGATGAACTCGGCTACTGGTGTATGGAGACAGTTTACGCTCAGTGTCAGTAGAACAACGTCTGCGCATGTGTCGTATCTACAAGGCGCCATCTAGTAACCGGACCATCTGTATCGTAGCTAGAAGACTTTGACTGATTTTCATAATTTTAATTTTTGCTTTTTCAACTTAGCTACTAATAACTGCACTTCGAATACCATTGTCCGCCTACATGTATTACCATCATTTCAAAATAACTGTCAATGTCATTACCAAGGTCCGTGAATGATCGAGACAAATTGTCTCCCCTAGTATTGCATGGATGAAGTCTAGTTACAATTGTATAACTTGGTGGCAAGAAAATCTGGGCCCGACCTATGAAAAGAGGTAACAAGTAGTTGGGATTGTAAGGGATGGGATTGGGTAGACTAGGATATGTTAATCACTTATCATTTACAATATAATACATAGGGGACAAATATGAATACTGATACATTGATATGCGAACAACATTGTACGATACAACGATGCTATTCACCTACATGTGTACATAAAGATCGCAAGCCAATCGACGGTAATACTCCAATGCAACTGATGAGTTATAGAGGAATTAATTTCACGTGTCTTGATGATGGCTAATTGAAACACATACACGCATGGCATGACGGAATGACGAATGGACGACAACTGACAAAAATTTGAGCTACCCCAGTGCTGGTGTATCTCCATAGATAATGGTACGAATGAGTCGTGTAAGGATCCGAGGTCAGCTTCACCCGCAGTATGAGGTTTAGCCAACAAGATATGGCTATAGTTCCACCTTCTACTACAATCGCTTAGCAATGATAAGCCATGATAGAAGTGTTGATATACAATATTACAGTATACACCTATTATTTACAATGAAATATAATCACTACGTATGAATGTCTAAGTTCCCGGATCGGAAATGGAAGCTGATAGAATGTAAAAGTCTAAAGCCGGGTGTTGTCACATGACATGGTAGCCGACGATAGTGTTCCGGAAATGGATATCCGGAAGTAGAGTTCCGGAAGTTGAAAACACCGGAAGTGGTATACCGGAAGTAAAGTTCCAAAGGTAGATCAACTGGATGTAGTATACCGTAAGTGGTAGACCGGATGGAAAGTTCCAGATACGTTACCTAGGTGTTGTATACTGGAAGTGGTAGGCCGGATGTAAAGTTCCGGGTATAATTAAAGATGGCGGCTATCACGTTGGCTAAGATGCCGAAAGGATTCACATATGACATTTAACTCAGTGTAATATAATATGTATATGGTGTGTCACTTCTGTACTACATAATGGCTGTGACAGTCTGCTGTACGCGATGTTGCTATTTCATACTGCTCTACACATGCCTGAACCCTGAGCTGCTACATCCATCGGCGTCAGACAGACGTACGGACACTCGGACGACCTGGTGGACGCTGCACTGGGGATACTCTCAACGAGTGAACCAACTGACCAATACTTCTCGCTGGGGCTCGAGAGGCTGCAATGAAATAGACCTCCATAACGAACAGACGGACAGACAGTGTGCACAACGACGTATGAAATTGACATAAACGGAAAATAGCAACCGGACAGGGGCAAATCACAGCTGAAATAAAATAGCGTATTATTTTTTACCAAATCCTCGATGAATGCTGGAACCACAAAACTTCTTCCTGTTTCCAGAAATCAGAATCTACAATATCAAACTATGAACATGCGCTTATATACCAACTATGTGAATAAGCCCACGAAAAAGAAAGTACGCACGTTTTGCATTCATCGGGTGACATGTCGGTACAATGGACAACAACATGCGCTTTTCGCAACTATATACATGTACCTGGCTATCGTCTGCTCCCTTGAGTTGGTCTACCATTGCAAACATGCTCAGTATACGCAGAATAACTCAACCCCGACATGCCATATCCAACACTACACGGTGAAGACGCACAATGTATGTCAAGATTAGTAAGTGCTATATTACTCCGGCTGGTATCGAAACTAAAGGGTCACTATACGACCTTGAAAACATCCCACATCGCCGAACTGAAACGCTGCAATGAAAATAGGCGTAATGCCAAGTCTATTGTCCAGATGTCTTGGTCATTTACGGAGCTAGCAAGAAATAACACTACTATAACGCAGTTTCTACACAGTCCATGTGTATTCTTTAAACAAGCAGTGTATGTTTGCGACACAAAGTCTCATCATGTGTAGCTATACCGATCAAAGATCAACACACAGGTACAACATGTTCTATTCCTCTTCCAGCCTGCTCTATATGTATATGCTTCCTTCGTTTTTGCATGAATCCACATGCAACATGCCCCTCGATGATACTGACCTATAGTCATACACTCATAGTCTATCATGGAAATACGAATAGCAACACTTAATGTAAAAGGGATAGGGGCAGCAAATAAAAGAACACGAGTTTTTTCAATGGCTTAAAGAAAATAATTACTTTGATCTGTTTGCTACAAGAAATCCATTTCTCTATAACAAATGAAACTCAATGGGAAAAAGATTGGGACAATACGAATGTTATTAGAGGCACTTTTAGCAACAAAGAATGATTTGCCTTTTTAATAAATCATACCTTTACATATAAAATTAACAGCTATAAAATAAAACAACTATACAATAATTAATGTGTATGTACCTAACAATGACAATATAACACTATATGACAACATGGAAGAATACATTAAAGAACATGTGGGCGAAAACTTATCATAGGTGGTGATTTTAATACAGTATTGACTCCAGAAGTAAACAATAAAAATTATCAACAACGAACAAATTGACAAATAAACATACTATACACTTGCACATTATGTGATATATGGAGAATACAAAACCAGAATTAAAGATATGTTATACCTGGCACTCGAACACTAGACCGACTGTATCAAGGTGCATGATCACGTGGTTATAACAACAATTTATATCTTATGGATATAACTCGGATAGCTCCATGGTTAGCTTTAAACTCCAAATAGCAAATAATTAAAATAATTCAGAATTATTATACTGAATGAACAGGGGATCAAACTCTAAAATATCTTATGGATATAACTCGGATAGCTCCATCGTTAGCTTTAAACTCCAAATAGCAAATAATTAAAAGAATTCAGAATTATTATACTGAATGAACAGGGGATCAAACTCTAAAATATCTGATGGATATAACTCGGATAGCTCCATCGTTAGCTTTAAACTCCAAATAGCAAATGCTAGAAAGGAGCCGGGGTATTGTAAATGAATTAATAGTTTGCTTCTAGATACCGAATATCAACAATTAATACGCAACTCTATAAATAAAATTGCAGAAGTAAATGCTGAAGCAAACCCAAATACATTATGGGAAATAATAACATGAACTATTCGCAACGAAACGATCAATAAAACCGGTCTCTGATCTCCTTTCAGTATAGTGTCCCTAATCTGAAGAAAACCAGTTGTAGTGGCACAGACTTTAGACATGCGGAAAGTAGAATACTTTTATGTTCAGCTCTAGTTTCGATGTTCCAACCAGCATGAAGCAAGTAATGACAGTGCGAATTACTGCTACTAATTTTACGAACGCAGTGTTATAGTAGTAAACCAAAACACAATTATTTTCATTATAATATAGCATGCGCCTGGCATGCACATCATGCCAAGGGGTAAATTGTTCGTCTTTTCATTGCATTGCTTGTTTTCGTACTTCCGCCCATAACATGAATGAGACAAGTTTAATATTAAATAAATGTGTTGTGTTTTTTGTTGTTCATTATATATTGTTTACATATTTGTGATAAATGCTTGAATTCTACTGCTGTCACAATGGTCAATGTAAACTGACATGTGCGTAAAGGGTTCTGGAAAATTTCGCTAATAATCTGATTCATCTGTCCATGTGGCGGCCATGGTTATCCTGCACCCCCACTGCGCTCCGATTTTAATTGATGTTTAGTTTTCTATTGTTTATGTGCAAAGTACAGGACATAGATACACTACACATACACCAAGGTAATGTCTGCCGTATTCCTATTGCGACCGTGTATTAGTACTGTTGGATGAACGAGTAATTGTCATTAAATGAGGATGACTGGTATGCTAGTTATAGGAGTATACAAACATTGTTCAATATCTACATTGTATTAATAAGTTAAATAACTGTATAACTTGTGCATAGACTTATATCAGTAGCCTATTTCACCAACATTGCAAAGTATACTTTTCTAGTAAAGTATACTTTCAGGGAGTAATCATTTATTTTTGCCGAAATGCATTCTGTCATATAGAACTAACGACTGCATATTTTGATGATTAAAAGTATTCAGAATTATTATACTGAATTTATTACATTATCACAGCCAAAATGGCTGTGATAATGTAATAAATTCAGTATGATAAAAATTAAT
>JAQRGA010001118.1:0-11999 GCA_029237695.1 Conchocele bisecta
CATTACCCACCTTCACATTCATATCAGCCCTGGGTAGGATCCTGTTTGGTTTGGAATTTGATCCCTCAAGGTCATAAATGTTAAAAATAGATTGTTTATTGCGCAATTCGTTTGCTTCCATGTGATAACTTTAAAGGTTTATACCCCATTAAATCTGCACATTCTGATTAGGATCTTCACTGTTTGCCATTCCATCCATGAAACACCCGTCATGGTTTTAATCTGACAAGCAATGTAGATTGTTATCACGCCACAGAAGTGTGCTATTTGATCAGGATCTACACTGATCATGAATCTCATAAGCCCCATTTCTCCAGTCACCGTCACAATTGAGATTCGCCTTGTGATTTTGTACCTTCGTACATCTGCGTAATTTCTTTAAATACGTTTACAAAATTTTCAATATTTTTCACATTTAAAGTCAAAAATTGACAAAATGTTCAGAGTACATATAATATAATTCCACATGTACCCTGAAAATGTTGTCAACTTTTAACACCATTTACGGAAAATATTGTAAATTTTGTAAACATGTTTCATGAAATTACGCAGATGTCCAAATGTATCGGTCTTATTCAACCTTTATTTATTTTCTTCCTTATTATCCTTATTAAATAGGGAACAGGTGACAAAAATAAACAAATTTTAAAAATAACTTATTTGAACTGCAAAAAGCAATTTCTTTCTGCTTTTTGCAGTTCAACTAAGTAAATTTTAAACTTTATGACAGCATTTTCGCAACTCAATTTGCAAATCAATGTGTATTTTCACATTGCTGCGTGTATTTTGTATTCCCACTTTTGATAATCAATGTGTATTCTGCTAAAATAAGTGCGTAAAATACTCAAATATGAGCCTTATCTGGAGCTCTGTAAGTAACACGAATGAATATCACTTGTAGATGCAGTATGGCGTCAAGACAAGTATAAGAGTTTCTGGAACCACCGCACCCACCTGATCCTGCTAATGGAAAAACTAAACATAATCGCGCAATGTGACAACGACTCTGACACCCAGCACCATTTAGTCCCATGTATGCTCAAGGAACCTCCGACCCCCGTCTGTATGACGTCCGACTGCGCCAGTACGTCCGTGCTGTGTATAACTACGGCAGACGGCTTTCTTCCCGCCGGAATTTTCCAGCGTCTGATTGCAGCGTGTATAGTGGAGTGGCGAATCGCGAAACAAGTTAAAACTAATCTTATTTACTGCGGTTACGGATGCTTTGAGGTCGACGAAGTCCATCGAATGACGCTTTATTTCCGCGAATGCGTCATTCAGCTGTGGGTGAGCAACTATAGCCAGAAAGTTCCACATCCTGCTACTAACAATGTCTGTAAGGAGGTCAGGGTTTTCGTAGTACAGGCGTTGCAGAGGATTAACGAGTGCTTAAGTCTCGCGCAGTTGTCTGACCTAGAACTATCGATTAAATGTCCTTCAGAAAAACTGGACGACGTTGAAATGCGGCTTAGCGTCGAGAAGTTGCTAAAGCTACAACACGAGGGCAACGAGGTAATCTGCCACGGCCACGACAAAAGCCATTCGCTGATCTGCTCTGAGTTGCTACGTGATTGGTACGAAGACGTCATCCATGACAACCAGGCAACGTCCTTTCTCACCCAATACGCACTTGACAAAGTTCCCAATGACAAACAGATTTCTCAGATCGCGGAGAAAATCGGCAAAGAGTACGAACAATTGTGGCGGCATTTGGAAATAACGCAAGAGAAAATCGAGCAAATCCAGTCGGATTATACAGGTGTTGTCAACCAGACAGTTCAAATTCTGTTGTTATGGCGACGTGATAATACTTCCTCCGCAACAGTCCGTGTGCTGGAGCGAGAAATGTTGGCTGTTCGTATTGACACAACAAGGGCGTTGGCGTGCTTTAAGTGAAATTTTAGTGTGATGCAACATTGGAAGCCGTAGTCGAACTCGCTCGTGCCTATTTATAGAGTTGTGGGGGGTATACTGGAGTCAGGTTGTCCGTCCGTCCGTCCGTCCGTCACTAAACTTAACATCAGAGAAATGTTGTTATAACTTCTATTTCCTTCATCTAAAATGCTTAATATTTCACACATGCATTCTTGTAAGGCTCTACTACCATGCTGTGCCAAATCCATGACCGTCCAACCCCCGCTGATCCCAAGGTCAAGGTCAAATACTTATTCTCTTTACAAAACTTAACATCAGAGAAATATGTTATAACTTCTATTTCTTTCATCGAAAATTCTTAATATTTCATGCATGCATTCCTCTAAGGCTCTACTATCAAGCTGTGACAAATTCCCGCTGATCTCGAGGTCAAGGTCACATACTTTGTCTCTTAACAAAACATAACATCAGAGAAATCGGTTATAACTTCTATTTCCTTGCTCGAATCTACTTCACATTTCACACACGCATTGCTCCAATGGACCTCTCCCACCCAGTGACAAATTCACGTTCATGCCGCTCCCGCTAAGCCCAGTGTCAAGGTCACAAGCCCACACACTCGGAAATTTTTACATATTTTAGAGGTACCTGGGCCCACGCGGTGGGTATTCCGTAAACCTCGCTTACTGACCAATCTAGTTTTTGGATGTTTTTGTAAGATTTTCTCAAATCACCTATAGGGGCCCTAAGTGCCACAGACAGACCACATTTTCTAGTTTCAAATAATTTTCGAGTTTGTGGACCGATTTTAAAAACTTTTGTTTTCTTAGTTAGATCATTTCCAAACAATCTAGCCAGGTTTCCTCATCCCCCCCCCCCCCACCCCCATGTTAAATTATTTGATGGAATTTCATCAAATAAAAAACAATTGTGGAGGGTGTCTTTATTGTTATTGATGAAAAAGTACATTTAATGTGTTTAACCCTTAGACCACTACACACAACAATTGTCATCGGCTGCTGCTTATTTCTCAATAAAAACATGGTTTGACAGCACTTCAGAATCATTTCCGATGAAAGTGCTGTCAAAGCATGTTGTAAATTATTCTAAAGTGCTGTCAAAGCATGTGTTTTATGATTAAAATGGAAAATAGAAAAATAAACAGCAGATGACAAAAAATTAAGATAGCAGTGTAAGGGTTAATAGTCAAATGTTTCTTGGGCAGCAACACATGCAACAGACAGTAAATGACATGTTTTCAAGTTGGTATTATCTGTCAAATGATGTGGGTGGTTGGTCGGGTGAACGCGACGGTGTAAATTAACGGTAGGGGTTCCTCATAGGAATCATTATTTGCCTGGTTTGGCCCTCAGGTACGTTTTCATCTGTTTTGTTACCTAGGAGTTGAATTGGGTTATTGCCCATTATAAAAGTAGTAAGATTATTACTGATTGAACTGCTTCTGGGAGGGTGCCAAGTGATTCTGGTGTGGCGAGGACCTGGCATTAGATCAAGATTATTCTGCTTTCAGGGCTGAATATTTTTTTATTGTAAATATTCAGCTATGATTTTGGGATTTTCCCCCCATTTGTACATAATATATGGTAATATATGGGATTTAGTACTAAACCCATTGACCCGCCTTAAATGATATTCAGTGTCCTGATCTGGTGCCATGCACCCTGGTTTTGCCCTCAGATCCATTTGTGTGCCCCCTATGCGATAGCAAGGGCAGGGGGGGCATATTGCGTTGCTCTTTAGGTTACATCCATCTGTATGTCCGTCCAAGTACATTTACGTCGAAAACTTGAATCACCTGAACATTGTCACACACCCACGCCACCATTAACATGACCTTGACCTTTGTCACCTTTGTCGCAGAAACACTTAGCCATTTTGTTGCGTCAAAAAGTTTGTAAGAGTTTCTCCAACATGTCATATCTTCAATATTATGCTAAGGATTGTTTCGATACTTGGACACTTGAAGCATCTGAACATTTGTCACACACTCTCGCCACCATTAACACGACCTTGACCGTTGTGACCTTTGAAATGTCGCGGAAACACTTAGCCATTTTGTTACGTCGAAAAGTTTGTACAAGTTTCTCAAACATGTCATATCTTCAATATTATGCTAAAGATTGTTTCAATATTTGGACACTTGAAGCACCTGAACATTTGTCACACACTCGCTCCACCATTAACACGACATTGACTGTTGTGACCTTCGAAATGTCGTTGAAAAGTTTGTAAGAGTTTCTCCAACATGTAATTAATTCAATATTACGCGAAGGATTGCTTTCATTCTTGGACACTTGAATCACCTAAACATTTGTGACAAACACGCGCCACCATTAACACAACCTTGACCCTCGTCACCTTCGAAATTTTGTGTGTCTTTGCCTCATTTCTTGTTCTTTTTTATGGTCCAGTATACCTGGTGGCATACCCATGTTTTACAAACATAATCTCTACTGTCTGTTCCACGTTTTGCTGCCAACGAACTTTTGGCTATTAAGCACATTAGATGTAAAAAATATTTAATTGTAAGCAAATTAATTGTAAGCACTTTTTCATCAATAAGAAAAAAGTCAACCTCTCAAAAAAAAAAATATATGTTTTTGATATATGGGAATTTAACCTGGGGGCTAAAATGTATTTTTTTTAAATAATTTTTTATTTTTGGACCAATTTTCAAAATGTTACTTGTTTTCTTATTTGCATCGTTTCCAAGCTATCTCACCAGGATTCGGGGTCAATTTCCTATTTGTTTTTGTTTTTTTATCCTCCTGGTCCTCCTCCTTTTTGCCCCATGTTAAATTCCCATGTTAAATTTCGCAATAAAATTAATATTTGATGGAATTTCATAAAAAAAATTTTTTGAGAAAGGTGACTTGTTATTGATGAAAAAGTACTTAATTTTAAATATTTTTTATACAAATGTGTTTAAGAGCCAAAAGTTTGTCAGCAGCAAAACGTGGAACAGACAGTAGTTAGATTACTGGGGCTTGTTTGACTAAACTTCGTACGACTAAAATGTTTGTAAGTGCGAATTTAGGATCGTCTGGAAATTTCAATTGATGGATTTACATTTATTGTAAGCAGCCTATGCTCAATAAATGTAAATCCAATAATTGTTACAAGAAAACATTGTTAATGTGACATTTACAGACTAATATAATTTTTCACTTACGAACATTTTACATTTTAGTCGTACGAGCGTTGCATGAGCGTTGAATCTGGTTAAACCCATTATTTGTGGCTGTGACTGGAGAAATAGGGCTTATGGGTTTTGCGACCAGTGTTGATCCATACTGCTCGACATTCCATCAATGAAACACCTGTCGTGCCTCTAGCAAGCAATATGTGTGCTATGTGATCAGGAGCTACAATGATCACAAATCCCAAAACTCACTGTGCCTTAATTGATTAGATAACTGTAAATATGTACATTATAATCTACTGTGCCATAATATATATAATAACATTTAGGGATAACCATGCTTTGTTTAACGATTTGGAGCAGTATGTGGGAGGTTTTATGGTCTGTGAATCCATTTTACGGCGACGCGTAAGCGGAGTCATTAAACTGATTCTCAGACCATAAAACCTTGCACATACTGCTACAAATCGAAAAACAAAGCATGATTATCCCCATTCTAATGCTTTACCTAGTGTGCTCCCCGCTTTCTGCAACGTCGTAGCATATCACGAACAGTGACATATTTCAATACGTCAGCAGGTTGTTGTCGTCATCGATAACCGCCTCACACCAAATGAATTTGAAGAAATCTAACCCCGCCGAAGAATATATCCCATTTTAAATTGAGAGTAACGGGACTAAGATATACATTTATTCAACTCTAATGTTTATTTTAACAATTGTATTGCTTTTATATGTGTAGTTGCAACAGTTATTTGCTTTTATTCATTTAAAGAAATGCCAACATTTCTTCATTGGGTTCGTGTGATTTTTACAAAGGAAATTTCAACAACTTGTGTCAACATGCCTAGGATTTCACTCGATTTACGCCTAATTCAGGTGATTACCCATCTACAATACAGTTTATTATGTATAGCAGGCCCGTAGCCAGGGGGAGGTCGGGGCGGATGGACGACACAGATTGGTAAAACGGAGATTTTATATGCTGTGATTACAATTAATGTGTGTTTTCTATTTTTGGTGCATTAGAATTTATAATTTTGGGATTAAAACACTTAAGTTTCAAAATTCATTTTTGGACATTAAACCTGTCAACACTACAGACCTGTATAGTGGTATTGGCAAACAGTGTAGATCGTGGTGAGCCGTCTCTCATCAGGATCTGCCCATTTTGCAAGTAATTTTCATATTTGTGAGAAAAAAGCACCTCCTTTTCATAAATGTGACTAGTTATACCCCTGGCATAAAATATAGTTTTCGTCATTCCGTCCGTTCATCCGTCTGTAAAATTTGTGTTATAGTTCTTACTTGTCGGTCCAGCCTCCGAGCTGATGCCGGGGGTATCCGTGAGCCTCTGCTCACTTGCTCTGAAAATCGTTTTGTTAAGATTGTATTGGTTGCAAAATTAACATATCAAAATCCATTCCAGTTACTTGGGGGTGAAATGGTTAAGAACCTCACCGGTTTTCTTTTACGTGGATACAACAACAACAACAAGTACTGAAACTTCCAGAAGCCCTCTGATTCAAAGTACATATTCTTTTATTTTGTCCTTATTATATAACAGATTTTGATGAAATAGTCTTGTTAGGCTGTATTTGGTGGTCTCGGTACTTTGGCCCAAACTTCTGTCGTTTTTGCGAAGAATCAATTTCCGCGTCTACTGACACTGAAATCGATTCTACGCAAATACGACACAAGTATGTGCCGAACTCCCAGGACCACCAAATGCAGCTCATGAAGTAGCGTTTGCATGTTAACGAAAATATCAAATAATACTTACTTTGGAATGGGTGCGCTTTCATAACTTTCAGCCATTGTTGTTGTTGTTGTAACCACGTGATCATGCACCTTGATAGTATGCATCCATGTATGCATATGATATATGTTAAACCCTATTCAGTTTTGGTCTCCATAACCTTTGAAAATATTGTTCTTCATTGCTGTGATGGTTCAGATCATTAGTTGACCCTCGCGTACGTCATTGGCATTCTTGTATAGTGAAACCTTGCAAAACCGGACACACTGGGACGTCCCTCGGACACCCTGGAACGTCCCTATGGTGTCCGGTTCAGCGAGTTTCACTGTAAATCAGGCATTTGATTATTCCGAGCCATAGTTGAGTGCTATGCGATCACGAACATGCATTATCATTTGAGATAAATGACGAAGAAACCAATCAAAATTATGATCACATGTTTCTTGTCCGTTTAGAGAGGTTCCACTGTATGTGTCCTAATCCTATTACTTTTAGATGTAAGTATCCATTCTGATTTTGGGATTTTCCCCCCAATGCAGCAAGTTGCATACGGGATCGAACCTGTTGGCCCGGCCTTAAATGACCTTAGCTGTTGATAGGACGTTAAACACCAATAAATCCAATCAAATTGGTGCATGTGTCGATGTAGACATTTACCTTTTCAGGCGCGGATACAGAAATAATTGCAGGGGGGGATCTGTAATTACAAGTCGGCTAGCGCGAAATCGTAAAGTAGGGGGGTCTGGGGGGGGGGTCCTCCCCCAGGAAATTTTTAGATGCCAGAATGCCTCCGATGCGATTTCCTGACACCTAGGCTACGAAAAAAGTCATCCAACTATTGTAGATTTTCGTCTTTTTTTTTTTTTTGCCGGGTAGCAGGGGGGGGGGGGTCCGGACCCCCTGGACCCCCCCCCCCCCCCCGGACCCCCCCCCCCCCTGTATCCACGCCTGCCTTTCATCACTAAATTACTGCCAGGACTGTGATATGCTAATTTAAGGACCAATCAAATTGTCACAAAATGATTTTCAGACTAGTCCATTAATAAGGGGGTGTGTTTTTTTTCTAATAAAAACATGAAAATTACTTGCAAAAAGTGCAGCTCCTGATGAGACAGCTCGTTACGATCTACACTGTTTGCCAATACCACTATACAGGTCTGTAGTGTTGAACTACTAAAGAGGTCTAGTTTTGAAACGGTTAATGGAATCTGTCATGTTTTAGGGTCGCAGATTTATGTGCGTGAACTGTCCTACAATTTCGTAAATTTTATGTTTCTTCTATGTAGAACTCCCATTACATAGAGAGTTCCAGACTATTGTCTTTTGCTATCAGGTTTATCAGGCAAGGCTAGGAAATGTGTAGGAATTCAAAGGCTTGCCGAGGAATTCCTGCCGTATCCGAGCCTGATAAACTTGATATTAAACAACACTGGTATTGTATTTATCAGGTAACGTTTATGCTAGCCAATGGTCAAATATAGTTTTGTTCCTAACATGTTTTGCATGTTTATTACACCAGTATTATATTATCACGCCCGCTTGTGGTCGGCATGATATAGTGGTCGGCGTAATATAGTGGTCGGCATGATATAGTGGTCGGCATGATATAGTGGTTGGCATGCGGCATGATATAGTGGTCGGCGTGATATAGTGGTCGGCATGATATAGTGGTCAGCATAGTGGTCGGCATGATATAGTGGTCAGCATAGTGGTCAGCATGATATAGTGGTCGGCGTGTAGCTTGATATAGTGGTTGGCTGGTCGGCGTGATATAGTGGCCGGCAGTGGTCGGTGTGTAGCTTGATATAGTGGTTGGCTGGTCGGCGTGATATAGTGGCCGGCATAATATAGTGGTCGGCGTGATATAGTGGTCGGCATAGTGGTCGGCATGATATAGTGGTCAGCATAGTGGTCAGCATGATATAGTGGTCGGCGTGTAGCTTTGATATAGTGGTTGCTGGTCGGCGTGATATAGTGGCCAGATTATAGTGGTCGGCAGATGGTCGTGTGGTAGCATTGATATAGTGGTGGCTGGTCGGCATGATATAGTGGCCGGCATGATATAGTGGTCGGCGTGATATAGTGGTTGGCATGATATAGTGGTCGGCATAGTGGTCGGCATGATATAGTGGTCAGCATAGTGGTCGGCGTGATATAGTGGTCGGCGTGTAGCGTGATATAGTTGTTGGCTGGTCGGCGTGATATAGTGGCCGGCATGATATAGTGGTTGGCGTAATATAGTGGTCGGCATGATATAGTGGTCGACTGATCTGCATGATATAGTGGTCAGCGTGATATAGTGGTTGGCATGATATAGTGGTAGACTGGTCAGCATGATGTAGTGGTCGGTGTTATATAGTGGTCGGCATGATATAGTGGTCGACTGGTCTGCATGATATAGTGGTTGGCATGATATAGTGGTCGGTGTGATATAGTGGTTGGCATGATATAGTGGTCGGTGTGATATAGTGGTTGGCATGATATAGTGATCGGTGTGATATAGTGGTTGGCATGACATAGTGGTCGACTGGTCTGCATGATATAGTGGTCAACGTGATATAGTGGTCGGCATGATATAGTTGTCGGCGTGATATAGTGGTCGGTGTGATATAGTGGTTGGCATGATATAGTGGTCGACTGATCGTCATGATATAGTGGTCGGCGTGATATAGTGGTCGGTATGATATAGTGGTCGACTGGTCGGCATGATATAGTGGTAGGCGTGATATAGTGGTCGGCCTGATATAGTGGTCGGCGTGATATACTGGTTGGCGTGATAGTGGTTGGCATGGTATAGTAGTCGGCATGATATAGTGGTCGGTGCGATATAGTAGTCGACTGGTCGGCATGATATAGTGGTCGGCGCAATATTGTGGTCGGTGTGATATAGTCGCCGCTTTTGGTGCGTATCCTGCATGTGCATCCGGCATTTGCGTTAAAGTTTTTTATGCCCCACCACGATACATTATGTATACTGTCTGTTCCACGTTTTGCTGACGACAAAATTTTGGCTAAAATAATAAATTCATCCTCCCCAATTTTTTTATTTGATGAAATTCCATCAAATAATGATTTTAGTGCCCAAAAAATAAGATAAAATTGTGAACCAATTTCCAATGATGAAAAAGTACCTAAATTGACATATTTTTTAGATTTAGTGTGTTTAATAGCCAAAAGTTTGTCGGCAGCAAAATGTGGAACAGACAGTAGTTTAATCTATTGGTTGCAATGACAATCGATATTGTGATTTATACTACACAATCTTACACTAGAAACATGAATATTTGTGTTTCTTATATTAGGTTGCACATGGTTAGCCGGTGCATTCTAATATCCTGCTTAAATTGTGTCACGTTGAAAAATTCACCGGTTTCTTGGTTAGATGCGACTCCGTTCTACTTGGATGGCATACACATTTTTCGTCTAGTAACCGGCTCAAATTTCTTGCGCCGGTTACTAGATGAAAATGTGTTTCGAGTCTCGGGCCGGTGCACTTTTTTTCTCGCTCTGTGACAAGCTGAATGTATATTAGTCAGGAATCTGGTGCCGATTTCGACGCGAATCATTTTACATGTACATGTAATTCCATAGCCATGAAATTATATTTTATACAATAAATTGAGTATATTATACATGTATACCTACAGGCTTGAATGAATACCCATTTTACTTTATGCAATTTGTTAGAATGCTTTTGATGCATCCTGGTGTGTGGTTGGTCGGTGAATGTGACGGCATAAATTAACAGTAGTTCCTCCTTATAGGAATCATGATTTGCCTGGTTTGGCTCTCAGGTAGGTTTTTATCTTTGGCTCTTTGTTACCTGGGAGTTGATTTGGGTTATTGCCCGTTATAAAAGCTGTAAGATTATTACTGATCCTATTGCTTCTGGGTGGCGGCCAAGTGATTCTGTGTGGCGAGATCAGGATTACATGTATTCTGATTTCAGGGCTGAATATAGTTTGTTTTTTTATTGTAAATATTCAGTTCTGATTTTGGGATTTTCCCCCCATTTGTACATGTACTTGAACATGTACATGTACAGGTAATATATGGGATTTATTACAAAACGCATTGACCCGGCCTTAAATGACAAACAAATAAACACAGATAGACGTGCATGGGGGGGGGGAGTAGGTGGGTGGGGAGGTAGCAGGTGATAAATATCGCGGCTACTATTGAATGTGGTCAAGCGTAGATTCTTCGGAAAATTGCATAACTAGACATTGGTGGGCGGCAGGTGGGAGGATGTGAAGGGTAAATTGGGATTCATTCTTACTGGAATATCCATATCCCTGGTTTCGCCCTCTGGGTACCATAAAGTTGACTAATATTTCAAAACATAAGCAGAATTAACTCTTTATATATTGTGGTGCAATGTCTGAAAGTGTTGAAAGCGCACCCACTCCAAAGTAAGTATTACTTGATATTTTCCTTAATATGCAACAGATTTTGATGAAAGCATTTGGCGGTCCCGGAAGTTCGGCACATAGTTCGGCACATACTTATGTCGTTTTTGCGAAGAATCCATTTCCGTCTCAGTAAACACGGAAATCGATTCTTCGCAAAAAGTACAAAAGTTTGGGCCAAAGTACAGAGATCACCAAATGCAGCTTAACAAGACACGTTTGAAGAGCCATATTTCATCAAAATCTGTTGCATAAACAGGCCGCATTTCTAGTTATATTTAACGATGGGGTTCATCCTTACCAATATCACAATATCCCTGGTTTAGCCCTCGCGTACCGTACATGTTTGCCTTTCTGGTACATGGCCAGTGTGGTGAGGACCTGGCACTAGATCAGGGTATTCTAATTTCAGGTCTGAATATATTTTTCTGTAACCACTCCCCCCTTAGCTGTACATAAATAAATAATAAATGTATTCATATAAAGTTTTATAAAGCTTATTGTCTAATCATATGCATATGCAGTGGAACCTCTCTAAACCAGATACCGAGAAAATATATCGATGGTCTAGTAACATAAGGTCGTAGCACTTACGACCTTATGTTACTAGACCATCGATATGTGACCTCATTTTGAGAGGTTTCTTGGTAACACATCTCCGATACAAATGCATATAAACGTGACGGCGTAAATTAACAGTAAATTAACAGTAAATTAAAATTAACAGTAAATTAAATTAACAGTAATTAACAGTAAATTAACAGTAGGGGTTTCTCCTAGGAATCACGATTTG
>JAQRGA010001119.1:0-13514 GCA_029237695.1 Conchocele bisecta
ATATTCACGAGTTCCACAGCGTGTGTGCTTTAGGAGCGCAATATCGTTGCGCAGCAGAACGAGTGGCATATATCCACATACAAATCAAATAACCTTTTTACTATATACATGTACGTGTATAACACGCAATTTATATGCGCCTTACAAAATACACAAAACATAAATAAAATAAATAAATTAGTGGTGATATAGAAGGAAGGCGTTCTATTGTGTTTCAATGAAAAACTAAAGTACGCATACAATAATGTACATATATATTGGTACAGGTCCCGTGAACCGATTCCTATCCTGGTCGGCGTTTGTGCCCCTGAGCCGCCTGTCCTACTGTGCCTACCTCGTCCACCCGGTCGTGGTGGGGGTGTACATCATGAGCAAGCGATCTATTACATACCTCAATGATATGGAAACAGTAAGTTTTATATATGTAATAGTTATACAGTGGCACATCTCTAAACCGGACACCAATGAAACATCTGTCATCGTATTTTTGATGGGTTTCTTGGTAATTTATCTCAGGTGACCATGCCTGTTCACACAACTATGGCTCAGAATGATCAAATGCCTTATTTACAGTGAAACCGGACATCCAGGGGACCTCCCAGGGTGTTCGGTTTAGAGAGGTTTCACTTCGGTTCATATATTTATTTTTTTATAAATTGATTCAGAGAGAGCGTCGCTAGCGAAGAAATTAGTTTATTAAAAATTCAGTATGTGAACTATAACTATCTTATTGTTGGCCCAGCCTCTTCGCGTGCACATGACTGTTGTGATGAAGCCCCGCCCATAAACGTGCTTTCGAATTGCGATACTACGTCGTTATTGGCCGTTTGAAAATGAATCGATCGAGCACGCGCGGTGACATGGTTCGTGTCACGGGAAATTACGTCAACAAGGAGGAGCCTCTGGTGATAAATATAGTTTTCCACGTATTGAAACATGTAATGATTAATTTAATAGGTATTGGCGAACGCGTCGCAATATGCGATTAATTGAGACGAAATGCTGTGCTTTCATTGGTCAAGAAACTATGGCAAACAATAAATATATAAACATTATAAACACCGACATAGAAAAGGTCAGGCAATGAGGGATCGAAGCTAGTTATTTCCCTTTGCAAATATATTTATAGAGAGCCGGTCCTATGTGGTATTTCAGCGTTTATATTTTTACTGAACGCTGAGTACAACCATTGCTATTGCGAACAGAGTATACTCAGATCAGATTGCACGTATGTATGTATGTGCACGTATGTATGTATGTGCACGTATGTATGTATGTGCACGTATGTGCAGTCTGATCTGCGTCTACACTGGATGCGATGATATTAATATGTGTGAAAATATGAATCCAGCGAATAATGCAGACCTGGATCAGATTACGCAGATACAAGTACATGTATATAGGATTATCTGGATCAACAAGCGTTAAAACACTAGAATGGTTCCTTTCCACAACAATTCCTGCTATATTCGCCTTTGTTACAGGAAATAATGCCAACTCATAGGAAAATGTACCTTATGATAATTGACACCATTTCTAGTTATGCTGGTTGATAATTTTCTCATGAGCTGAATATGACCAACTCATAGAAAATATATATTAGTATCATTAACACCAGTCTAGCTATTATATATATATTATATATGCTGGTTTGGAATTTCATGAGGTAGCTTGTCCCATGAACTGAATATTGTCATCTCATAGGGAAATGTACCTTATAATAATTGACACCAGACTAGCTATGCTGGTTCGAAATATCATAAGGTATATTTTCCCATTAACTTAATATGACAAAATCATAGGAAGATGTACCTTATGGTAATTGACACCAGCCTAGCTATACTGGTTTTCCCATGAACTGAATATGGCCAACTCATAGGAAAAGGTACATTTTCATAATGAACACCATCCTAGCTATGTTGGTTTTAAATTCCATGAGGTTCATTTTCCCATGAACTAAATATGGTCAACTCGTAGGAAAAGGTAGCTTGTGATAATTGACACCAGCCTCACTGTGCTGGTTTTGAATTTCATAAGGTTGCTTTTCCCATGAACTTAATATGGCCAACTCATAGGAAAATGTACCTTATGATAATTGACACCTTTGCACATGAACTGGCCAAAATCAGAGGAAAGGGTACCAGAGACCAGTCTAGCTGTGTTTGTTGAGAGCTTCAGCAAATACCTTTTCACATGGTCTGAATACGGTGAACTCATCAACATACCTCAGGAAATATTTTAGGAAATGTCCTATGAGCTGTTTATTCTGGTCAATTATTTAAAATGGAAAGAGTGAACAGTGTAGACATTGATCAAATGGAGCTCATTATTATAACATATCTTGCTGAACCACACACCGTGCTTCATATCAATTGCACACAATACTTTTGGTTGAGCCCGAGTACAACTCTTGCTATCTAACTGCTTTATGTTTGGAATGAGGTATTGTGCAAATACCGATATATGTTAGAATCATGTAGCCAGTTCTAATGCCAGATCCAGTTGACTGGTAGACCCAATTACACTCCACCAAGATGCAGGATGATCTGGATCTACACTGTTAGTCAACCTCCAAGTTGTTTATTTGTTGTATCATGAGTACAACACTTTAAGCATTTGTACTCGAAATCGGACAGTTGGATTGGTCGATACTCAGCCTCACCAAATCACATCTCCGATTTCAAGAACGACAACCAGAGTACGTGCTCAGTAACTTTAATAAACTCGGACCCAGGTATTGTAAAACTTCCTGCACGTTAACTCTAATATTGTTCAGTTTGATTCGTAGAGTCTGAGCTCAACTTAAACTCAACCAATGAAACTGTTTGTATTAGGATTCGGGCTCGGCTACATCTGTAGACTGTGTCCTGGGCATATGAGGAAGAAAATAAAACGCAAAGACAAATTCAATGTACATGTATATGCTGGTGAAAAACAAACACAACATACTGGCACATGTACCTTGAAAAAATTGGAAATGTAAAATATAAATGAAAAGTCATGCAGAGCATGATGTTATTATCCGATCAAATCAGGGTTCGATATATATCCACATTTTAGTAGTTACGGAATCTCAGGGAAAAGTGAGAGAAGTGTTGATTTCCTCCCCAACCAAATTATCCCAGTTATATTTAGCTATCATTAATATCTGATCATAGCAATACTTATGGTAGTCAAATGTAAACAATATTATTCCAGTTGAAAGAATTAACCTTTGAATATAGGTGAAGGCGCTTAGCATTACACAAATATGTAGCAAGTCAACCGAAATCTCATAAATACCCGATTTTTGGCGGCCATCTTGAAAAAGTGATAATTATATACTGAACATTAGTGTAGTTTACGTAAATTCTTTAATATATATCCATCAGAAAGTGTTAACAACTTACACCAATTTCCAAGTTAAGGACCATGACCTATTGGCTCATATATTGGCAATTTTCGACTTCCGTCAAGCATAAAGTTCAATGATCTTGAAATGACCTTCAACTTGGTTTAAAAATGGCACCCGGATTTTTTGGAAACCTTATACATTCAAGTTTATAAAAACACCGGGTGCCATAAATTAACACCAGGTGCCGGAATCTTATATATATACCTACAATTGCCCCTGGACTAGAAGGCAAACCGCCTAACTTTAGAGTTTATTTATAGCCAAATTGCAAACCGCATAACTTTTGTTTACCGAATTCTTGTAGTGAAAACGTTTATTTATAGCCAAATTGTGTGGTATTTCGCTATATTTAAAGAGAAAATGGCCAAAAATGAAAAATTATCTGGTTGATGTAATTTGGAAGTGACACAACAAATTTCGCGTTTGTAGATTACCGAATATAGGAGAAAAGGGTGGTTACAAACTTTTTCACAAACCAATGGATAACCAATATATAGCCGATCTATACATAGATCGGCTAATAACAAATGGATAACATGCACGCTTAAATACATACTATTAGGCATTGTCAATATGTGTAAACCACAAATTCGACGAGCATTTTCCATCATTAAGGATTACGTATGACCCTTACAGAGCCCCACAGGGGACGTATAATTATTTTCTATTAATTTTTTCCCACGAAATAACAATTCGTTCCCTCAATTTAACAATTCGTTCCCACGAAATAACCAATTCGTTCCTCGCATTAGCAATTCGTGGGAACGAATTGTTAATTGTTAAGTCGAGGGAACGAATTGTTGAATTGAGGGAACGAATTGTTAATTCGAGGGAACGAATTATTAATTCGTGGGAACGAATTGTTAGTTCGTGGGAACGAATTGTTAAATTAAGGGAACGAATTGTTAATGCGTATGACCCTGTCCCTGATACACAGTCATGTATACTGTCTTCAAACATTTAGAGTCAGTTTCTGTAAATGACGCCAACATTTTGAAAAGTGTATCATTTAAATGGCAATATTAACTCTTACAAGGCAGCCAGTGAATATTGTTATCTGTCACTTTTTATTCCATATTTAAATATTTTTTTTAACATAAACAGTTTTAACACCACATGGGAATCATCTCCAATTACATGTGTTCACGAAACATGGTCTAATGAAGAAATAATGAAATCCCAAAATCAAAACGGAATACATATATTTATATATAAAAAAATATATAAAACAAATTCTTTACTCCTATACACAGAACAAAGGTCCCATTGTTTTTAATAGGCCGTATTCGGACGGCCGCGAGACAACGGACTCTCACGAAACATTCAACCGATTTATATCATTGTCGCCTATTGTAGAAGTTAGGAAAATGTTAGCCCTCCTCAACGATATATTGCCCACGTTTACGAGCTATCGATTATTTTGTTATAAAACAATTAGCATTATTGATAGGTCGTAAAAGATCGAGCACATTTCCGAGGCCAATACTGCTTTTCACAGCGTAAACATCGGGTTCAAAATACACTTTTACGGCGTCCCGGCCCGTAAAGAAACATTTTGCATCGAAAGAACATTGTTTCCAATCGAACAGTTCATCAAACCTATATGTATACGCGTCCAGTGCGTCACGACAGACAATTCAATCGTACCGACATTTCTATCAATTCTCGAGCCATTTTGTATAAACATCGTGGGACAGGTTTATTCGCCGGAACTCGTGCACTTACTATGTGGTAACAAACGGAAATTGTATAAACGGTTATCATTCATATTATGTGTATAGGAGGGAGTAAAGAATTTGTTTTAGCTTATTTCTTTTCACTTATTAATGCTTTTAGGTATATTTAATGTATTTATATACCTCGGTCCGTTACTTCAACCTGTGATACTGATCAGACAGTAGACTAGTCACAGGAAGAGTATTTACTTGGAGGAATAAATGATAATGAGTTTGCGGTCCAGCGCGATACCACTGCACTATCGCGGCCACCCGGGATGTTGACGTTGAATTTATATATATATATATATATATATATATATATATTATATACATAGGACACACCTGCATGCGTTAATCCTGCACATAGCACCAACGTTTCTTAACATCTATTGGCAATGCCAGCTCGCAATCAAGCATAGCTCAGGATCATCCAATCAATCTGCTTGATAGCGAGCACAATATTCAAGTGTTTTGAAGTAACGAAATAGCTAAACACCAGCAAGATTAGCACAAGCGGTAATGTACATATACACATTGTCGGGCCACCAATATATAATTATGTAGATTCCACTGAGATCGCTTCCTTTCCAGGAACATACTTTCGTCAGTGATGTTATTTCGCTGCATGGCCATAGCTTCGTCAGTGATGTTATTTCGCTGCATGACCATAGTTTCGTCAGTAATGTTATTTCACTGCATGGCCATAGTTTCGTCAGTGATGTTATTTCGCTGCATGACCATAGTTTCGTCACTGATGTTATTTCGCTGCATGGCCATAATTTCGTCACTGATGTTATTTCGCTGCATGGCCATAGTTTCGTCAGTGATGTTATTTCGCTGCATGGCCATAGTTTCGTAAGTGATGTTAATTTCGCTGCAATTGGCCATTAGTTTCCGTCAGTTGATGTTAACGTTATTTCGCTGCATGGCCATATTTTCGTCAGTTATGTTATTTCGCTGCATGGCCATAGTTTCGTCAGTGATGTTAACGTTTTTCGCTGCATGGCCATATTTTCGTCAGTGATGTTATTTCGCTGCATGGCCATAGCTTCATCGGTGATGTTGTTTCGCTGCATGGCCATAGTTTCGTCAGTCATGTTATTTCGCTGCATGGCCATATGTTTGTCAGTGATGCTATTTAGCTACATGTTATTTCGTTCGTTGTAGTCATGTGCTTTCGTGTGTGATGTTATTTCGTTATGTGCACATAGTTTCCACAGCTGGAAGTAACAGACCAATGTCTATACATACATTAAATATACCTAAAAGTATAAAAGTGAACAAAAAGTTAATTAAAGTTTACTCCCTGTTATAACACATTACCAAGGTTCCTATGTTGTTTATTGGCCGTACTTGGACGGCCTCGAGACAACGGACTCTCATGAAACAATTAACCGATTATATCATGTCCACCCATTGCAGAAGTTAGGCAAATGTTAGCCCTCCGCAATGATGTATTCTTCGATGCGCTATATCAACGCGTTTTCGAGCTATGTATTATCCAACAACGTTCCGCATTTGTCTCTAGTAAGAATACATCGGGCACATTTATTTCTCTGATTTTCCCGGTGACGCGTCAGCTGGTACCGTTTCATAGCTTCGCTTACAAGGTAAACAGGTGACTGGTTGGTAACCAGTCAGTGTAAAATGACGCTTACGCGTGACACTCTACGAATCTCAACCAATCATAAGCTCAGCGATGACGTCATCGGGAAAACCCATCAACAATTAGACAATATGGCTTCCCGAGAAATTATAGAAATGTCGATGCGATTGAATTGTCAGTCGTGACGCATTGGACTGGTATAAATGTAGGTTTGATCAAATTTTCGATTGGAAACAATGTTGTTTCGATGCAAACTGTTTCTTAACGGACCCGGACGACGTAAAAGTGTAGTTTGAAGCAGATGTTTGCGCTGTCATATAGTAATATAGGCCCGAAAACTGTTACCGAAGTATTACGACATTATAAATGCGGAATTTTGTTGAATAATATAACCTCTAGCTCGACAATGTGTGGACATAGCGCATCGGGGAATATATCGTTGCGGAGGGCTAACATTTGCCTAACTTCTGCAATTGGCAGAAATGATATAAATCGGTTGACTGTTTCGTGAGAGTCTGTTGTCTCGAGGCCGTCCGAGTACGGACCATTAAAAACATAGGCACCTTGTATTATGTTCTAACAGGGAATAGTCTAAATATTTGTTTTCTGTCAACTGATTTTTCCCACTTATTGATACTTTTCAGTTATATTTAATGTATGTATAGACATTGGTCTGTTACTTCAACCTGTGATAGTTTCATGATTGCTGTTATTCGTTTCATGCGTGTAGATTTACCTGTGACGTTATTTCGTTGGAGGCACATAGTTTTTTCTGTGAGGTTATTTTTCTTGACATGCCCATATTTTAGTGAGCAATGTTATTTCGTTGCAGGCACATACTTTCGTGAGTCACGTGGTGATGTCGTATGCGGCGGCCCTTTTGGTATCGCTGGCCTTTGAAGCTCCTATGATGGGTCTCGAGAAGACGCTTCTTCGGCGAGATAGGCGCACCTGATTTCAAGATACAATACACCACAACCTGCGCTAGTGTTGCTAATATGTGTACATGTATTAGTTTTAAAGCTCTTGAATATTGTGCTTGCAATAAAGCAGCTTGATTGTCTGTGCCTGATGATAGCGAGTTGGCATGATACGCGGACCTGATTTCAAGATACACTACACTACAATATGCGCTAATGTTGCTAATATGTGTAAATGTAATCGTTTTAAAGCTTTTGAATATTGTGCTTGAATTCAAGCAGCTTGATTGTCTGTGCCTGAGCTGTATTAACACATGTGGTTGCGTACCTCATACGAGATAAGCCATGTGATGTTTACCCTAAGACGATGTCCGACTTTCCATATACGATATTTACGGAAAATGTGATATATTTTTGAAGTCGAAAGATGAAGAAATTTTCATAGCAAATGGGGAATTCTATTCTCTCATTTGCAGTAAATATCGTGAATTTTGTAAATATTGTTCATGAGGTAAGCGCTCATCTTCTTAGATACAAAAATACATGATTATTCTCATATCGCTGTGACTAGATGATTGTTTTAATACTTTCAATGTTTATTCAGATGTTGCAATACTTATTTCAGCTGCAATCTGTCTGTACTGGATCAAACCGAAACAAAACACGGATTCACTAACTTCCATGTAATCACATGTAAAGTATATATAATATCCTCTGACCACAATAGTTATATTTATGAATTGTTCACCGGCTCTATCACTGGTTACACCATGTGACAATCATGTTCTATAGATGCCCATGCAGCTTCAGTCAAAACACCTTATACTGTGTCTTAAGCAGATCTGTACAACAGCTGACCAGGTTATGGAAGCAACCTTCTGTGGCCACGACACATCTGGATTATTTTACCGCAATACTTATATGCTATTTGTCTGTACAGTGGAACCTCTCTAAACAGAACACCAAGACAAAATATGTGATGAGCTTCTTGGTCATTTATCGCAAGTGATAATGGCAGTTAGTGATCGCATAGCACACAACTATGGCTCAGAATGATAAAATGCCTATTTACAGTGAAACCTCTCTAAGCCGGACACCCTGGGACCTCGCAGAGTGTCCGGTGTAGAGACGTTTCACATGTATATATATGTCTGCCACTCGTCCGGCCGTGCAACGGTATTGCGCGGCTTTTAATATCGTTACGCCGCGGAACGAGTGGCATATATCCGCATACAGTACAAATAAAATAACCTCTGTATATATGACCGTAAACGGTACGTATTATGTTTTACCGCAGAGCGGGCGGGTGGACAGGCGGCGGACAGAAGAACTGCAGAGTTTGTGTACACTACACCTCTAAATCCATTCAGTCAATCGATCTGAAACATTACACACGTCTTCTACACATATGTTCACCTTGGTATTTTTATGGCGAAAACAATGTTTGTAACAAAAATATCGCCTTTTACACTTAGCCATTTTTTCTAAATGTTTTATGTAATTCTATATAGGGTACATAGTTTGTGTACACTACTCCTCTAAAATTGTTCAGGCAATCGATCTGAAACTATACACACGTCTTCTACACATATTGAAGATGCACATATTGAAGATGTGCACCTTGGTGTTTTTATGCGGAAAAAATACATGTATATTTTAACAGAAATATCACCGTTTTAACTTAGCCATATTTTTACAGTGTGTGTATGCAATTCTATATAGTTTGTGTACACTACTCCTCTCAGACCTTTCAATCAATCGATACTGAAACTTTCCAAACATCTTCTACACGTACATGTATTGAAGATGTGCGTGCACCTTGGTGATTTTATAATGGAACAATATTTTAACATAACTATCGCCTTTTGAACTTAGCCATTTTCTGTTACATTCGGTGGGCACTATTATATACATGTACTTTCTACTTTACACATATATGCCTAAATTAGTATACCTGTTTATCACAACAAGAGGAAGAAATAACGTTATAGATTTTCCAATGCACATTAAGGTTTCTTGTTCTGGTGACAGCTTCACATTTATACATATTCGCTGTCTGGCCCATATTCGACGGTTGTATTTGGTGACTTACGGCACTCTTGTTTATTAAATCACAATTGATATGCGCCTCAAAACATACTTAAAATAAATAAATTAGTGGTGATTTAGAAGGAAAGTCAAAATGGCCGCCTAAATGTTCTTGTGTGTTTCCCTATTATTTACTATTTGGAGCTGTTTTAAACAGCATTTCATATACAATATTGAATGTATTCATACCAGTTTGATATACAAATGGAATCACCTGATAATAGATACATATCCAGTTATACAATGCTATAATTATATTTTCAAAATGGCCGCCAAAATAATCATATGTTCAATAATATTTACGATCAAGCTGCAGTTTTCAGTAATTAAACAACAGTAACATTGCTATGCATAGATGCATAGCAATGTTACTGTTGTTTTATTACTGAAAACTGCAGCTTCATCGTAAATATTATTGTAAATATGATTATTTTGGCGGCCATTTTGAAAATATAATTACCGTTTATTGGCAAAGACAAGTATGGATGGATTTCAATAATTTTCAGTTACTGTATTGAATATAGAGAATAGTAGGTTAGTGCTGTGAATGGGAAAAATATCTGGCAAGGCTGAGGAAACGGGATGGGCGAGGCTCTGCCGAGCACATCCAGTTTCCGTGCCGCGCCAGATATTTTTCCCATTCACGGTACTAACCTACTATTCTATTTATCCCGTCAACATTACAAATAGCTTTAAAATACAAAAAATAACCCCAGCAGCATCTCCAAATTGTATTGACAGGATATCAAAAATGTTTCACGGCACCGTATTTCACGGCACATACGCACTGTGTTGACGGGATAACATGTTTCAAAGTGTTTCCAAAATGTAAGTACCGTTGACAATGAAAACAATGTTATTTTTGAGCTGTCTAGTTAATGTGATTGGTAACAAACACGCTTTTCCGAATTAGGCAAGCATGGTGTTGAACATTGGCCACGGCAGTAGGATGGCACATTGTATGATGGATGGCATGGGTATGCATATTCCAAGTATGCATGACATTCTGCAACAGTCAGAATCCCAAATATGTATTTACATGTGCCAATAATTTAAATTAACCCTTGTGCGTGAGTTGCAAACATGGGAAACTATTTACAATAGATTCTAACGATATGTAAGTCATGCAGTCACTGGTGTATTCAGTTCTACATTAAACACTTCATTCAGAAGATGTGTAGTGAAGATAATGTAATTGATACAACATGGTATGAATATTCATGGGGCGGCCTTGGTTCTACATATGTTTTGTGACAGTGACTGGGAAAAAGGGGCTTATGGGCTTTGTGACCCGGCAGTGCAGATCCAGATCATCATTACATTGTGCATCCGCACAGTCTGATCAGGATCTGCTCTGTTCGCCAATCCATCAAATTAAGCACCCATTATGTTACTAACGAGCAATATAGATCATAATCAGGCTACATGAGTATGATATTTGTTCAGGAGCTACAATCAGGTCCCAGTATGATCAGGTCACAAATCCCATAAGCCGCATTTCTCAAGTCACAGCCACAAGATGCCAAAATACATGTTGATACCGGAAAACATAAAAACACATGTGATCTTAATTTTGATGAGTTCTTGGTCTTATCTCAGGTTAAATAATGCCTGTTACGTGATCGAAAATCACACAACGATGGCTCGGAATAATTAAATGCCTGATTTACAGTGACATATCGATAAACCGGATACCCTGGGGGCCTCCAAAGTTGTTTAGAGAGGTTCCACTGTGATTGATACTTGATACAGTGGTATATCTGTGTCCTTAATGGACACAGATATACCACTGTATCAAGTATCAATCACAAGTATCAATCACTTGCCCGGATTTTAAAATTTTCTGAACATCTAGTGCCAATGCCAACGCTGAATCAACCAATAAATGTATGAGCTAAGGCTCAGTCAATCAAACTACTTGATAGCAAACACAATATTCAAATATTTTGAAATAAATAACTGGCAAGATTATTGCAGGCAGTAATGAAGTTGTCATTGTTAAAGGAATGAGTGACTCGGTACGTTGTACATGTACAGGGTATGGGATCACGTGGTTTCCGAGCAGCGTGACGTCATGACGAGTTTACATTAGACGAGCTTACAATATATTTGTTTTAGGTTTTGTCTAATGGAATGACTGGTGTTTATGAAACATTGCCCAACAAATACGGAACAGATTGTCATTTATTATTTATACAGTGAAACTTCTCTAAACCGGACACCCTGGGAGGTTCCCAGGGTGTCCGGTTTAGAGAGTTTCACTGCAAATCATACATTTGATCATTCTGAGCCGTAGTTGTGCGCTATGCGAGCATGAACAGGCAATATCACCTGAGATAAATGACTGATGTTTATGAAACATTTCCCAAAAAATACGAACAGGTTGCCATTTCGTGTACAGTTTGCTTTAAAATCATAACTACAGTCGAGCACCAATATCTCGAAGTCAAAGTGGGACCGTCCATATAGTCGAGATAAGACTAGGTTCGAGATAGCGATGAAGTGACATGGTCGAATATTTTCGCGAAAAATATGAAATCATGTTACCCATTACACTACGAGTAAACAACTACTTATTAACTAATTACCAAAGGTAGTAAGCTAATCAACATTACCAAGTGGCGTCACGACTGTTAACGTAATTTTAATACGTAGGGAATATAATGAACATTCGAGATAGAGAACATATATCAGAAAGGGCATGGTCGAGATAGCGGAGGAAATTTAAATTAAACAAATAAGGATATAATTCGGTACTTTAGGGAATCATTGAGATAGGGATATCATCGAGATACTGATATTCGAGATACTGGTGCTCACTGTATGTCGTTTTGACGAAGAATCGGTTACCGTCCATGTAAATAGTATTCTATTATTCGTGCTTTCGTTTCCCATTGAAACACAATGCAACGCAAGACGTCAATAGCTTTTTGACGAACTACGTTTGACATCGCTAATTTGTTTATTTATTTTATTTACATTTTGTATAGCGAATGGTGTATGTAGAAATAAACTGTACTCGATTCTTCGAGAAGTTATTTAAAGAACGCTTAGGGCTCCCATAAAACGCATAAGTCATCGTCTTTGGAGTGCTATATACAGGGGAACCTCCCAGGGTGTATACAATGGAACCTCTCTAAACCGGACACCCTGGGGACGTCCCAGGGTGTCCGGTTTAGAGAAATTCCACTGTAAAACAGACATATGACAACTTCAAGACACGCGTGGATGCTTGCGATCATGAACAGACATTATCATTGGAGGTAAATGGCAATGAAACATATCTAAATTAAGTGCATCTAACATGTCTCTGTGTCCGGTTTAGAGAGGTTCCACTGTATCGCAAATAACCGTCCAGTTGTTAGAAAGATTAATATCGACTGTAAAAATGACGTCACATATTACTTTACGTCCGATAATCTGCTATGCATTTCACTAAACGTTGTACGACAAAGAAGTTCGTAAGTGCAAAATTGAAATCCACAATAACATTTGTTCTGACAGCCGATTTTGGAAACTCTTTCGTGGATGTGCTGCATTCAATGACATGAATCCGTAGGTAAAAAAATTGGTAGCATTAGAGAAACACGTTAATGTGAGAAGCAAATTCATAGAAATATTCGTACGGACATTTGTATCGTACGCAGTTTAATGAAACGGACACTTACGGGTATTTAAAAGGCATGTGACGTCATCAGTGTTACATGAATTGGGCACACACAACCCAATGGTCACGGCGGGAGCAAATGGATTTAGCTGAAACAAATGAATCACTGACAATACCACAT